>JBAMBL010002525.1:0-115898 GCA_037043405.1 Drosophila subquinaria | reverse complement strand
CTTCAGACACATTCACAAAGGAATGTCAAAAGAATCATTAGGGAATGTTTCCCTATGCTTAAGGAATCCATAGGGATTTTGTATGAAATTCCTTAGGGACTTTAACATGGCGAAGTCCTACGATTGAGGAAAAGGGAACTCTCCATAGAGATTCCCTTACGTTTCTCGTTAGGGAAACCTTGGGGAACTCTGCCGAGAATTCCCCAATGATTCCCTAACGATTCTTTTGCCATTTTCGCGAGGGAATCTCCCAGGAATTTTGCTGAAAATTCCTCAATGATTCCCTAACGATAAAAAAATTAATAAAAATTAAAAAAAAATTAAAAAAATTAAGAAAATTATTCTTTTAATTATATATTTTTATTTAAATTTTTTTTTTTTACATTTTTGAGTTAATGTATTAGTTGTTTTCAATGCCCAATATACGCAGTTTATCTTGCCAAGTAGGTGCAGCTCTCACCATATGCCATCGACCACTGCCCTCAGAGAAATCCCAGACGAAGCTCCTTGCATGGTTCCAAGTTCAATTCGTACTCTAAATAAAAAAATAAATACATTAGTTTTCTTCTTTTAAAAATTAATACATTTTATTATAACACACTTACGATTTGTTTTAGCCGTAGCAGCAGCCGGCAGCGACATTGTCAAATTTTTTCCTTTTTTATTTGACATGTGCGCTTTCTGAGTTTTGTTGCGTCAATTTTGTCCCTGCTGCAACGTTCGACGTTCGTTCGACAGAGACGGAAACAACAAAAAACTAACAGAAACAGCCTCTGTCTCCGTCGCACAATTTTGGTCGACGTCAACGTCGGCCGAAAACTTGTACGATAGAGAGGGAAAGAAACAAAAAGAAACGAGCAGAAACAGCCTCTGCCTGCGTCGAAACAAAAGAAACGAACAAAAGGAGACGAAAACTAACTCTGCCTGCGTCGCTCGAGCAGCGGCCGGTCGACGCTGGCAGAATTATTAGAAAAATGACAACAAAATGTCAAAATATTACAACAACCGAAAGGAAAAGGAATTTCATGTCTGAAGGGATCTGATTTGCCATGACAGACGTCAAACGGCATTGCCATTGCTTTTGTTCTTGTTCTTGTTCCTTGACTTGCCTCATTCCATGAATTTGAATTTGAATCTGAGTCCCACAGTCTGGCACCACCGTCACAGTAGATGCAAAAAGAGATTGTGTCACATCAAATTACAGTTGGAGAAACCACAACAACAATAACAATGGGAGGTCTGTAAAGAACTTTTATGGAATTTGCTTACATCGCCTTTTACGTCACATATGTTAGTATGTACATATGTATGTATGTACGTGCATACGCCAGTATAGAGTTGTATTATTTTGTTCGAAATAAGTTCAAATAAACGGGTAGTAAACTTATTCAGGACAACAAAAACAAAACTGTCGCGATCAAAAATCTAGAAACTTTTGTTCTACAACTTTTTGAAAAATTGATAGCTTAGCGGGAATTCGCTAAAACCCGCTAATATTGAAACCCCCACAGTATCCAAACGATTGAAGCTACAGATATGATCTGTTCATCATTGGAAAGGTATTTTGAAGGGCTCTTATGCATACCTTTGAACTTTTTTTTTTAGAGTACATAGCTACAGGTGAAAAAAGTACTATATATTAGGTATGAAAAATTTATAAATTTTTTTTTTTATAATTTATGTGTAAAATTTAATAATCTTCGTCACAAAATTTCGTCACTAGGCTTTTACCTCGCAAAGAGGCTTTTTTAAAAGTTTGATTTAGTTCACTACTTGAATTTCAACAATTGAACTTGTTCGTCAAATTGAACAAAATATCTCAACTCTGCCAAAAGAGACACTATTTTATAAAGCGTTATCTGTTTGGTGTTCAAGCCGCAGTTTGAAAGGCGGCGCTTTCTGGCTCGTAAAACGAAGCCGCCAATTGGCAGGTCACACGGCGCTGCCAACCAAATTCAAATTCAAATGAAATTCCTGTAATGTTCTCGTTTTATGTGCGTGTGCGTGCTTGCCTGCATGTGTGTGTTTCTTCTTTCTTTCTTTCTATTTTGTTTTTTTTTTTATGTGTTTTTCCATTTCACACTTCTTTTTATGTGCTGCACGTTTTGTGCTGTTGCTGTTGCAGCTGTGCGCATTTGTGCCTGCCGGCTGCATAGTTTTCCCATTGAGGGGGAAAACTTTTCGACAGCAGCAATAACAACAACACATTGCCAATATTGTGTTGAAGGCGGCCATAACGGTTTCATTGCGTTCATTGGCACCGACAGACAAAACTCTCCCAACAACTAAACAGCACCAGCCGGAGGCCTTGGACATTTGCATCCGAAATGCTCGAAACCGGACGCACTTTGTCACCCGCCGTCACTGATCTTTAATGGCGCGTCGCAGCGTGTGAGTGCGTGATGAATGGCATACATACATACATATGTATACATATGTATGCATGCATGTATGTGTATCTACGTATAGAATATGCTGGCGACACCTTTCCAGCCTGCTCCCATTGCAAATGGCCCAATTGGAATTTGAGCTTCATCCAGTTTAGCAGCGTTGCCAGAATTTTTTGGGATTAAATAGCTAATTTTAACAAAAAATGTTAACTTAAAACTTAAAAAAAAAAAATAAAAAAAAATTTTTTAGATTAGATTAGATTAGCAAATGAACCCATTTTCAATATTTTCTTTCTAGTATCAAAATTTTAATAATAAGCTTAAATATTTTCTACAAAGACAAGATGGATTTTCTTAAGTACATAAATTGAAGTTATATGACAATCTGTGTGTAAAAGTAGTCAGATTTGTATTCTTTAAGTTGTCTAGCTTTTGTTAATATTAAAGTGCTTAGTCTAGCTACTAAATAGCTAAAATGGCAACTCTGCATTAAGTTGTCCCGTTGTAAACTTCTTGTCATAGCTTATAAAATACACATGTATCTACATACATATCGAATCCCCAAGGAATGTCTAGGGAATCGCTAGGGAATGTTCTCTTGTCACTATGAAATCCATTTGCAATTTTGCTGAAAATTTCCTTTTTGGGGCTATTTTTGTTAGGAAATCCTTAAGACAATATAAATAAAGCGTATACTTTCATTTTAAACTTATTTATTTATTTTATTTTTATTTATTTATCTATATTTTTATTTTTTTATTTATATATATTAATTTTTTTATGTTTTTAATGGTCTGCGTTGTCCATATGCAACCTATTGCATGTTGCAATGCCATGTCCGGCGTCTGTGTGGAATCTACTAGACTAATGGATTCTGAAATAAATAATAAATATAAATAAAATAATATAAGTAAAATAAAATGAAATACAATAAATATTTTAAATATTTACCGAACAGAGCTGGGAAAAACGATGCGTATTGCTTAAGCGGTTTTTTACCACCTATGCCACAAAAATTGTGGTCCAAAACCACATCCTCTGAAATTATACGTTTGAGACTTTTGGACAAAGCCATTTTCGACTTCCCTTCTTTCTTTTTTTTTAATCTGCGAATAATGGAAAATAGGTTTAATAGTGAAAAGCTAAGATATCAGTTAATTAGCTTGTACTTACATAAATATCATTATTATGTGGATTAATTGTGAGGTAAAACTCCCTGAATTCTTCTTTCGAACAGATTGAAAAGGTTGACCCCTCCACCTCAGATTTTCGTTTAGTAATATCGATGAAAGGCATTAAAATAAAATAAATGTTTGAAAAAAATAAAAAAAGATTATTGGTTTTCAACTTCTTTAAAGTATATTATCCAAATTCCAGTTTCTTCTTAAGTTACACTTCATGGTTGTACAAAAATTACAATGTGTTCGGATTGTTTAACGAAATTCATACAAAAATTCGTATAATTTTTTAAATGCAGTAGATTAAATGTTGAGCGCTTTAATATTGTTGTATAATGTAAATGTGAAGTAGTCATTACAATACGAGTACAACGCATTTACAATATACAACAATATTAATATCTGATTACATACGAGTATGTATGATTATTTAGCGTTAGTTACTTTATCTTCTTCACTCGATTCATCACTTGTTTTAAATTCAAGATCTGTGTAAACATAAAAATAAATAAGACTGTAAGATGGATCAAACTACTTAATACATCAATTAATACTAATTAGTTCCATCCAGCTTTCAGTCTTATTTATTTTGTGAACTTTAGCTTTGATGAATTCAATTGCTTTGGATTAAATATCCTCCATGTTGTACAAATCGGCCATCTTTAGCACTTTAGCAAGGTCCTTAAGCAAAAGTTTATCTATTGAAACTGCACCAATAGTTTCAATGGATATATTGTCGCTTAAGGACCTTGCAAACATCCCCTTCAGTCTGTCCAGCTTTCTGAAATAAAATTTAATAAAATGATATTAATAAAATAAAATTAAATACAATAAACATTAAAAATATTTACCGAAAAATGAAATATTCTGGTCCAAAAACCACATCCTCGGAAATGACTTCCTTGAGACTTTTCGACTGAGCCTTAGAACAGATAATTTCTTTCATTTTTCTAATCTGCGAGTAACGGAAAATTGGTTTATTGTTGAAAAACTTAGATATTAGTTAATTAGCTTGTACTTACATAAATATGTCTATTTTGAGGTCAACCATCATAAAGTAATCTTCTGAAGATATTGGGAAGGTTCACCCCTGCGCCCCTCGACTGTCCACTTCTCTATGGCCGTTTTCAGCCCCTCGGCTTCGCGACGCTGCACAGTGTGTTCTAGACAAATAAAGTTTGAAATTCAATTAAAATAAAAAACATTTTCTGGTTATGGGCTCATTTTCCGTTTTTCCAGTTCTGATTTACATATCTATACATATGCACATATGTACACTGCCATAAACGCACATTCACAATGACAATGGGCCACAGCATAAAATTCAAGTAATAATACTAGCAGCCAAATCAGGCGCTTCCGTTTTCCGGTCGCTCGCAACGTGGCGAAGTCGTGTGCAAAATAACAGCAAACATAAACAACAAAAACAATTTACATTGGCCCTTATTTATGGTCTGGTCCAAGAAGTGGCGGGGGCGGGGAAGTGAATGAGTTCAAAAACCCCACGCAAGTTGTGTTGTCTCTGTTAAACAGCCTTCGCCTTTATTTATTGTTAATTAGAAGCGCAGTGGCAATCGCAATCGCAGTCGCAGTCGAAACCAATTGAATCAATAGACTTCATTTAACATTCACAATTGAATTGTCTTTTATGAGCGCACCTACGCTTGCAGAAAAGAAATAAGACTCACAAAGATGCTGCCAACTTATGCAAAATGAAGCAAAACTGTGAAAGAGCCTGGAAAGGGAGAGCGTGTGAGCGAGTCAAGTGCGCACAATGCGATGTGCGTTTTGTTCTTTTTATTATTTTTGCGCTCTCTCTCTCCCTCTCTCTCTCTCTGCCTCTCTGTGCCAACGCGCACGCACGCCAGCGTTTTGTTGCTGCTGCCATTGTAATTACATGTGTGTGTGTGCCCTATGAATGTGTATGTGCATACAGTTAGTCAAGTAATTGCTTTGACTAAGAAACATATTAACATATTTAATTTTATATTAAAAAAATATTTTTTTATTGAATTTGCTATAATAACCACAAGCAGCTGTAGCTAAGAAAGAACTAAGAAAATTTGTGTTTTTATTTGTCAAAACAATTACTTTAGTAACTGTAAGTACATGTTTGTTAGTTAGTTATTTGCATACTTTGTCTTTGTTGCTTGTTCATTAATGAAGTCATCTAGTTAGAGCAAGTTTTGCCCCACGCTTACAAAGTGCCGTTTGGATATGACGATTGTTCGCAACAAGTGCTTTTGTTATGTTTGTTTTTGTTATTATTTTTTTCTTATTGTTGCTGCTGTTGTTTTTGTGTTGATGACATCAGCAAATGCAGCACAGCGCAGCGGCAGAGGCAGCGGCAGTGACAGCTCCGTTTGCATTTGCATTGCGCATTTTGCACTGTTATTGTTTCTTTCCATTCCAGCAAATTCCAAAGAGCGCGTGTGTGAGTGTGTGTGTGTTGGAAAAAGTGAGTGAGAGAGCGCTAGGCAATACGAGTGAGCATGCGTAAATGATGCCATATTGTTATGATTATTGCTGTCAACTGGTAAACAGTTACTTCAATTGAACTCAATTTGACTCAAGCAGCAAAGTGGGTGGGGGCAGGAGTGTTGGGGGGAACTGAAGTATGTGTGAGTGTGTGTTAATTAGATTTTCGTCATCTTGAGAGAGGGTCTCGAGTGGCAGCGTTCTGATTGTTGCTTCTCTCAACATTTTTCGGTAATTTTCGAGTCATGACCATAATTAACAAGCCACTTGACACACGCACACACACACAAGCGGGCATTTAAACAGCTTCATTTCTGACAGTTTCAAGTGGCGCCCCTCCTACAATTTACCGTTAGCCTCGGGTTAATACATTAATGCCTACTTACGCGTTTACATGCATATGCGTGTGTGTGTATGTGTGTCATGTCACATAAACCCTTTAAAGCGATTCACATGAATCAGCCACAACGTTTAATTTATATTTATTTTTACACACACAAAAGTGGGTTGCATTTTTGTATGCAGGTCTCAGCATACCCCCCCCCACCTCCTTCCCCCGCGCCATCCCATCGATTAGTGCATTTTGAACTTTTTCCTTTTTGTTTATGGCACACACGTACGGTAAATATTGCAATATAAATTTAACACTCTCCATGTCAGCGACGACGTTGACGTCGACGTCGACGTTGCAGTCAACGTCGGCGCCACTGTTGCGCTGCTTGAGTGACCTTCACAAGCCATAAAAAAAATAAAGAAACCGAAACGCACGCGAATAAAATCGCGCGCGATTTTTATTTAGATTTGTCGTCGACCCCTGATACATCAACAACAACAACAACAACAACAACAGCAGTAATTGTAGCCAAATCACCGAGAAAAACAGCAGCAACAATAATAAATAAACATACAAAAAATGTAAATTTTTTTTTTGTATTTTGGCTATGCTCTGCATGTTTTTAATTTAAATTGCGCAGTCCGTAGTCCGTGTAGGTAAATGTTTATTTTTATTAACATACATAATTATACAAACAAAATACACGTCGTGTACTGTTTGTAATTGTGCCTGCCATGTGTCACATTGTATCTATTTTTTTTTATTATTTTTTTTTTTTGCTTGTGGCACAAAACTAGTTTGCATGTCTGGCCCAAAATGCCATCCACAATTTGGCTAACGGCCCAAGGCAGCGCCATCTCATGTCTTGATTGGCTTGTAATAACACTGCCCAAATGCGATCCACACTATCTGGGAACTGTACAACACTATGCAAATGTGATCCATTTGAAATTATTAAAAAATAAAAATTAAGTTTAATAAGCTTAAGCTACTTTAATCCACCAGGTGTTTAAACAAAAAGAAAGTTTTGTTATTTGTGCCGAATTAAATTTAGTTTCTAAAGAAAGCAAAGTATTTGAGAAATTCTGGGAACTCTTTGGGAACTATTTGGATGAGGTCAACGGAACACATCAATGAATTTAAGTCAATAGAATTTTTATAATTTTCTGCTGCACTAAAGTTGAAAGTCAAATTACAAAATAGATCTCTACAGGAGATAGAAGTTTAGTGAGAATTGCATATTCAAATCCAAAAATTTTTGAATAAGGAATTTCAATTAAATATATGAATAATTTTAAAATATGTAAAAAAAAGATAATTTAGCCTGCGTTTCTAAAAAGATGGAAAATTTTTTTTCTATCTTAGAACACTTTGAAGTATTTCAAATTTAATATCCTTCGTCTCAAAATTGGATATATGAAATTTTGATGCTTGATTTTACCTCTTGTAGAGATTAAAGCGTTCACTCAGAAGCTTATCCCAATATGTGTTTTGTTAGGGTGATGACTTCCGTTTCCGCAATACTTTTTTTTTTTAATTCTAATGGTGTTTTGAAAAATCAAAGGAGCAAAGGACTGAATTATTTGTTTACAATAACAGTTATTCGAAATGCATTCCAACGAAAACAACTATCAATAAGCACACAGACAACTTTCGACACGATAGTACTAAAAATGTAGTACTAAAAACAGTCTATAAAATATATCAAGCAACTCATCTTTTCATCATCTGCATTTGAAGTGGATTAGAAGGCGTTAAAGTGGAATACTATAATGAGGCCAAGTGGAAGAAAACAAATTCTAATTTCATCAATTTTTCGATTCGTTTAAGGATTTCACTTCTTGAAAACTCGACGCCAACACTAAAATTTTTTGACATACATTTTGCAACTTCATGCGTAGAAAAAAAGTCGACACTTTTAAAAACTGAATGGCCATAAGATCCACATGTTTAACAGCCCACATTGTTGGGGTTAAGTCAAGGCAAATAAAAACACAAACACATACACACATATGTAGGTATATTTTGTCGTACAGGCAAATTCAATTAGCAAACACTCTGAACACGCCCACAGCCCCTAAATTCCCACATTTTGTATGTGGTTAAAATGAAATGAAATGAAAACAAAGCCAGCCAAATGAATGACATGACAGGCCAAAAAGAGCGTTTTTGCCAATTGAAAATACGAGTATTGACAGTTGAGTTGAGTTGGTTGCGCTAATGCATACACTGTGAGAAAAAAGTTGTACTAAAACTTAGATCAAATGAATTCCGGAATTCTCAAAATGTATTCCTGATGTAAGCACGAATTACTGAAAATGAGCAAACCAATTTTTAATGTAAGTATAATTTTGGTATAGGAATTAAGTAGCCTGAATCAAGTAAAACTCTAGATTTACTAGAAATGGGAACGAATATTCTTTACATGTATAAGTTATGAACTCAGGTTTCACTCACACAACAAGTTCGTAAAATTTTAAATCAAGATATTTAATCCTTGTATCTTTTTTGCATTTGCTTGCTTAGAATTCCCAAATGGTTCTTGCTTGTCTGCTATGACAAGCAGTTCGACGGACACTGAGAAATTAAGACTATAATAAATTAAGATTAGATGAAGTATAATGCTAAATAAGTTTTTGTTCTCAGTTACAGTATTTAAAGAACTTTAATCTAGTTTAAATCGTACTTAAATCTAGCACGTTTTGAACTAATGCTTAAGTTGGAAAATAAAATTTCGAATTTAAGAAATCGTACTTGAAATAAAATAAAGATACTTCGTTTAAGTAATTTCAAACTATGAAAGGTGCCATTTTAAATACGAAATATTTGTTATTTTCGCCCGGTGTAGCCTCGTCCAATTTGTATCTTCCGCCGAGTATCTGAGTTTGCCAGCTCGTTCCAGACCCCCCATTTTTTCCCCTCTTTTCCCCCTCCTTCTCTGTCGCACCCGCACTAGTATCGCATTATTGAAACGGTGTTTTTGCTTTCAAGTTGGATACACAGCTGTGTTTGCGATCTATAAATAAAGACAACTAAAAATGGCAATGTATGGGTTTTTTCATTTTTCCTGTAATGTTTATATGGTATCGCCCAGAAAGAGAGAGAGAGAGAAGAAAGACTGAGTTAGTTGGGAAATAGTTCAGGTTGATAGAGCTAGAGTAATAGAAAGAGAGAGGGGTGACCAGGAAGGGGGAACAAACAATTTATCGGGGAAGTTTGCTCTGTTTAAGTCAGTCGCAAAATGAAACTTTAATTGCGTTGACGGCTTTCATTGATTGTTTTGCCTCATTGTTTGTCACATTGTTTAATTGTTGTTTGTTTGGCTTCGCAGATTCCCCAGTTGTTTGCCTGTTGCTTTTGATGAATGCGGTTTTTGTGGCTTTTATGTCCTCTTATCAAAATGGTCTGTGGGAATTACAAGTACAACAATTCAACAGTGCCAACAAATTTCAAGCGTCACGTTATTTAAAAACAAACAAAAAGTTCTTAAAATAAATTTAAAGCATTTCCGATAAAGTCGTTCATATTTAGTAGCTTCATAATGTGCTTATCTATTTCAATTAATGATCGAATCTAAACTATCATTTCAATTATTACGCTGGTGCTTTAAAATCGATTTTACAGCTCGTTAAGCCAATATAACAGTTATGATTAAGCTCCAAAAACTGTAAAATCATCATGCTTGAAAATCTTGAATTTGAAATCTTTTAACTTATAAGGAAAGAGACAACTTAAAACTATTTATTATTGATTTTTAGCTGCCGTATTGGAAAAAAAAAAACAGATTACAGTTAGTCTAGTATTATTTTAACCATTTAGAAAACTCACATATATATTTTTTTTGCTAGAAAAAACTCAATTTTTTTTTAATTTATGTTTCCTTTTTTATTATAGTTTCTTATGGCTTTTAGAACAAGCTTGAAAATGGATAAATAAGATAATAAATAATATATGTAAATTTTCATTTTTTTAAAAACAATTTTTAATAAATTAAAGTTTTGATCAAGATTGCTAAATCCGAATAAAATTCTCACTTAATAAAAAAAAAGTCTGGCAACTCTAACCAACTGCATCTCAATGAAAAGTGTGATTAATGAACGGAAGCTACCGTTGGATAGCTCGATTAATTTCGTTTGCTTTTATCTTATCGCAATAAAAGTGAATTTTTGATGCTTCATCGGGAAAAATAAAATAAAACAACTTGAGGGCAATAAAACAGAGCAATTGTAGTTTATACTCTACTCGTACTAGTTGTGGACTCTATCTGCACACGTGTTGTTGTTGTTATTGTTGTTGTTGTTATTGTTGTTGTTGTTATTGTTGTTGTTGTTATTGCAGCAGTTTTCTGACTCATTTGCCTGCTCATTGTTTGTCTCTTGTTGTTGTTGCTGCTGTGTTTTTTTGATTTCTTTGATTATTTATTACACATCTTGAATCTTGGGACTTTTGATGTCTGCTTTAGCTTCGTACAAACGAACGAGGATGATGATAATGCTGATGATCATAACGATGATGATGATGATGATGAGAATGACGCTAGAAGATGACGTGCCGAGCGAATTGGTGCACGGCAACATTTTAAAAACAGAAAAAGAAAGTTTTTCTTCACTTATCCGAAGATCTGATGCACTTGCAGAGCCTTGAATTCAATTTTTGACCAATTCTTTTAATCACAGCTACGTCCTGTAATATATGTAGTTATAAAAGTTTGCTTGATATATGTTAAACAAACAAATTTTTCATTACTTTTTTTTTGGATCAAATATTTCTATGACATCTATATGCTATGGTAGTCCGATTTTTATTTAATTTGATTAATATCAGGGAATCAAACCGAAACAAAAATCAGTTCCGGTTCCGGTACGTAACGGTAGAAAAAACAATCTTAATTTGAAATATTTGAAAAAAAAAAACCTAACTTTAATTTTAAACATTATATTAATTTAAATCCAGATTAAATACATTCAAATGTAACAGAATACAACATAAATTTATTAGAAAAATGTACCGAAATCGTACCGGAAAAAACGTTTCGGTTCGGGTTCCGATTCCGGTAGTACATTTGAAAGGGTTTATTTCGGTTAAGGGTTTAATATTGTGAAGTTTTTTAAAGATAGTACGGGATGCAGAATCTATGAGAACAATTGAGTTATCTCAAGAAACATCAAAGTTTTTCATGCTAAAAGTGAAAAATTTCGATTTATGTATTGCCCAAAGACGAAATTTACCGCTCACTTACTAGAAGGTTGTCATAGCTCTAAAAATGTAATTTTGAAAAAAAATGCATTAAGATTTTTCAAAACGAAGAATTCTTTTGACTCGCACATTAAAAATATACAAGATATGAATATGAAATTTTGACAGAAAACAGATCAGCTTCATTCTTATAGGAATCTTCAAGGAATTTGCCACGCCTCCTTTATTGTTTTACACATTTCGTAGTAAAATATCAATAATACCCTTGGCTAGGGTATAAAAAAAAATCAAAAAGACGAAGCACAAAAGGCAAAGCAGGCGATTAAAATGCATTTCGTAATGTTTATTGTAATGGGAATGTATAATAATGGACCTGGCTGCATTTTTGAAGGGGAAGTGGGAGTGTGAAGAGCAGAGAGAGAGTGGAGAGTGGAAAGAGTGCGGGATGCAGTGTGTCCAATTGTCAATGCTGAGTGGCAAGTCTAGACTTTAGACACAAAATTAAAAAAATGAAAAGTATTCGTGATTTCAGTTGGGGAGGATCAAAGCACGCGATATTAAGCTCATGTGGATTGTAAGCTCCCGAATGAATAAACAGCTCTTAAAGTGAAGCTTAGAAAACACATGGGATGGAGATTGAATGTGAGGTAAACATGAAATTCACACACGATCCACATACGTTCCACGCACGATCCACATTACACAATAAAGCCAACAATATTGTTTAGTTCTAGTCTAGACTTTAGACACAAAAGATGAAAATTGATCATGTTTTCAGATGGGAAGGAAGGTAAGCTCGCAAATAAAACGCGCTTAAAGTGAAGCTTAGAAAACACATTAAATTTTATGTGAGGTAAACATGAAATTCACACACACGATCCACATGCGTTCCACGCACGATATTACACAATCAAGCCACAACCATATTGTTTAGTGCTTAACGAAATTACTTAACATTGTTATTGTTCAGTGTAATAAATAAGCGATACACGCACTTACGCACACAAAGACACACACTTGTAACTGTAATTATAACACGCGCAACAAGTGCAACAACAACAACAATTATGCGACGCTCACTGATAATGATAATAATGTTGAAAAAAGTCAACCAGGCGGTCGAAATCAGTGACAACAACAACAACTACAATGACAACGCATTGTGGCAAATGAAAAAATGATGCGTGTCCAATGAAAACTTTATCAGCATTATAAGAGGGCTCGCAGCGTGCTCTCATTTCTGGTTATCCACACAGTTGGCCCACATACCACGCACCAGTGTTGCCAGTTTTTAAAAGGCAATCAAAAAAAAAAAAGCCATTTTAGTGGAAAAAAGTTAAAAAAGAAATCAAAATTTTGAAAATAAAAAAAAAATACAGTCGAACTTCCCTAAATCGAATCACCATTATCCAAAAAAAAGTTCGAGTTATGGAGACATGCGACTTACGGAGCTCTTTTTCTCAAGTTTATTCATTTTACTACAACTCATTTAGCTCAAGTTTGAGAGAAATTCGAGTTATAGAGGTTCGAGTTATGGAAGTTCAAGTGTAATAACAATTTTTAAGCCATTTTCAGTAAAATTCAATATTTTATGAAATAATTTCATTAAAGTAGTCATGATCATCATAAATTACAAGTATTGCGCACCTTATTATTTAATGTCCAGCTTAAAACTCCACTAGCTACTTGAATAATAAGCTAACGTAAAAAAAACTATTATTTGGATTTAAGATTTTTTTTAAGTAAATATAATGAAAAAAATAAAAAATTAAGCGATTTGTTTTGCAAAGCTATCATATTTTTTTTTATACAATTACCTGCCTCTATATTTTTCAGTGCAAGAAAGTCGGGAAAAGGCTAAACACTTAAAAACAAGCCAAAATTCCTTTAATTAAACGCCAGATTAGGTGGAATAAAGCTGTCAGACTGGCACATAAAACTGCCGCCAAACACTGAAAAAAAGGCCAAAATTTCTGCTGTCCACAGTTGTCGTTTCTTTCCCGCTGATTTGATTGTAAACAAAGCTAGCACACTGGCAACACTGCCACAAACACAGAGACACAATGTGGACGATGATGTAGCTTTATCGCATTGTTGTTGTTGTTGTTGTTGTTGTTGTAAGTATCTTTGACTTGGCTTCCTCCTCGCTGTCGACCACTTTTGGTGTTTATGACCCAATTTGGCTCATTGGAACGTTTTGTACACGGCCCACCGCAGTCATTTCCGCGCCCAAAAATAAAAGTGAAAACTTGAAATGCGTGCGTCTCGCGCCGTGAGTCCACAACATACACACTCACACACATGCCACACCGCATACGTATGTATGTAGTATGTGTATTTGTGTGTTATCAAATGCCGCATTCTTCATTTATTTGCCGAGCGCAGTTGATTGATTAGCTTTCCAATTGATTCTCTAACGATCTGGCAACACAGCTGCATCAGACAAAAAATTAAACTAAAAACAACAAAAACACTGAAAGCATCTGAGCACACGCTTCCTTCTACCTGATAAATGCATGTGCCTACGCTGAATACAGTCGTCTGTGGATTTAATATAACCATTGTTATTTTGATATCGACACTTGATGCGCTCGAGCGCTTGTGCATCTTTTTGGCGCCAATTACCGAAACGTAATGGCCAACGCTGCCCTATTGGGTCAGAGATGCCTTCGTATGTATTTTACAAAAATCTATCATAATTAATACTTTGTAAGACCGAATCATTTTTTCATTTCACATTGTCACAATTTTTGTATCTTTTAAAAAAACCTCTTAACGAGATAAAAGTCTAGTGACGAAAACATTTTCATGTCCCAAAATTTCTGATATCCAATTTTGTGATGAATAATATAAAGTCTTACATGTACACTACTGACCAAAATAATAAGTACACTATTTTTTTTACTATATAAGCTATTGTAAGTCAAGTCTTCACAGTAAAAAAAATATATTTAAAAAGGTCGTTTAAATGCCGTTTGAATGATGCAAAACTGTCCTTAGCCCATTGAAAAATTCGAATTTATGTAAATGTCTACTTTTCAACTTTTTCCTCGATTTTTTACAAAAAATGTTTTGATGCAGAAATTTTTTTAAACAATTCTAGAAGTAACTGCAAAAAAAATTTTCAAAAATCTTTTCGCTTGTATTTTTTTTTTATAATTTTTTGAAAATTGCTTAAACGGCACTTATTCGTAATTTTGATACAATAGAAAGATTCTAGATTTTTGATCGGGAACAAGTCCTCTTGCAAACTTTTAAGCTATATCAACGCTTTGATACAAACAAACAGACAAACAAGTGGACTGACTTTAAATCTCATTTTCGGAAGGCGACTAAAAATTTCAAAATTAGTTATCTTTTGAACACGTAGTCGACGCGTATTTTTGATTAGAATAGTAAAAGGCTCTAACGGCCCCATTTACTCCAATCGTTTTATATTAAAATAAGATAAATACATAAATTTATGTTATAACTTTATATATTTTGTCAAATTTTAATTATTAATTTTCATAAATTAAAAAAAAAAATGTTTTTTATATCAAAATAGTATTTTTCGCAAATGAAATATTATTTCCAATTTCGCGTACAAAATACTCCCATGAAGTGGCAACCTTGGCTTGGCAAGACACACAATTTGCGAATGCGCGTGTGTGTGTGTGTGTTAGTGAGTAAGTGTCCTGAACTGTGAAAACGAAACAAAAGAGAACAATAACAATTTAAAGCAGCTGCGCAGGCGTGCGTCTGTGCATATGTATGTGTGTGAGTGTGAGTGTGTGTATGAGTGTGCATTATATTTTTTTTGTATTTGTCAACGACGTCGACGTCGCTTGCCTGCCTCTCAGTTGACAATTTCACGCCCTGACAAACGCACGCGCTGCGTCATCTCATCGTCATCATCATCGTCATTGTTCTTGTTGTTGTTGTTGTTTTTACTCATCGCCCGCTCTCAACATTTTTCTTCTCTTTCTGTTCGCATGCAGATGTCATTGACGAAAAAGGATCCATCGCTGCGTGTTGCCGCCTCTGATCCGCATTTGGTTAGCCTAGGGGGCGGCCGACTTAGCACCGCCGTCACCATACACTATATACACATCGGTGAGTATATATAAGCTTAAAAGCGGAACGACTCACCATCCAACTTTGTGTTGCCACTGCCTGCCCCAAGGTCACTTGCAAGCCGATAATCGAAATTCATAAGAATCTCTATAGTACAGAAATACAAGTACGAATATTAAAATATATACAGTCGCTTCCAATTTATATGAATCAGTATAAAACAAATTTTAAATGATTTTAACTTTTATCCTAATGGATAATGTCTATTTTATTTAGATTAAATATATTAAATAAACTAAATAAATAAATAATATTAAATAAAAAAATGTATTTAAATTTAAAAAGTATAGTGTGTCAAATAAGCTGGAATTGACTGTAAATACGAATAAAAACATCGTACGCAAATGAGACGCACAAAATAAAAGTGGAATAACAAATGTTTCATTTCTTTCGGTTTACGTGTGCCGCTTTGCGATAAGATCCCGCACAGTGTAACCGAAAAATCCTAAAGAACTTCAACAGCTTTTAGGATCTTTAGTTGAGACCATATTTATGACAAAATACCATCATAAAGATAGTGGCTTTCAAATATGCGTGTAAGCCTATCATGTCATATCTTAAATGAGTACTTTAAAAAAGGTATTCTTTTTTTTTTCAACTTTTATATTACAATATTTATTTTTAGATTTTTCATTATTGACACTTTCAAATTAATAAAAATACGAAACAAAAAATTTTATAGAAATTTAACAAATTTATAAATTTTTTTTATTTTTTTTTTTTAATTCTTTAATTATTTGTTAGGTTTTGCAAAAGACCGTGTATAATAATAAAAAAACGTAAAAAAAAAGCAGCCTAGGTTATATCATTTCACCTAATATTTCACTCTGAACGCAAGTCCACGCTAGTGACAAAAGTTACACATAACCCCAATCAACTGATAATAATGGGAATTTTGGTAATACAACTTCAAAGCTTTAATATGTGTAATTTTTTATGAAATGATTTTTTACCTTGTGCCTCAATATTTAAGTTGATTGCTCACCACTGTGCATAATCTTTGAAATGTACCACGGTAACATGGCTTGACGAGAACGCCGTGTAGTTGTTGCTCTACCAAAAATTGTGCGATAAGAGCGCCAGGTCAACTTCTGACTTTTTCTACACACAATATGTACATATTTCGTGTGTCTTTGCGATGTTGTTCTGTTCTCTTCTTCCCTGTCTCATTCACAGTGGAAACGCAGCGAGCGATTGAGCGAGAGACAACGTCGGTTACAGTTACAAATTGAGTTACAATTACAGTTACACGTGCGGTTACAGTTACAGTGTTATTTACCGCTACGTTTATATTTACAATTGCTGGTATTTTTTTAGCCGAGTACAACAAGTGAACAGAGGCTATTGGGTTTGTGACAGTGTCTGTCCGTTTATAATTATAAGATCAGGCATGTTTGACAATTTTCGAATCAAAAATCAAATAGTGTGTGCTATAATCCAAACGTTTGCTTAAATTCGTATTAATCGGTTAATGAGCAGAGAAGATTATTTTATCTATAAAGAAAATAAGAAATGTCAGACATTCTATTTCGAATTTCCCTAAAATTTTCAAGTCCAGAAATCGAAGAAATTCATAATATTCTATATTTAAAAATTAATGGCTGTAAAGCTATTGGTTTAAGTTTGAGACTTTATATACAGTCATCGGCATAAATATTTTGACAAAACTAAAGTTGAATCTACTCAAAATTTGATTTTTTGTATGTGATGATCATAGAAAAATTGAGAATGAAAAGGAGGAAAAAGTGGTTAAAGTAGTCATTTTTAGCCATTTTCAAAAAATCACAAAAAATACTAGCAAAGGGAATATTTAAAATTTTTTTTGCAGTCACAATTTGAATTGTTTAGAGAAGCTTTTTGCATCAAAAAAGACCGAGGAAAAAAGTTTAAAATGTAGACTTTTACAAAAATTCAAAATTTTCAATGGTTACTTAATGGATTAAGGAAAGTTTTCCATCATTTAAACGGGACTTAAATGATCTTTCCATCGATGCCACAATGTACATGAAGTATGTTCAAATTATGAGTAGATTTAACTAACATAGAAAGCTTTGTCAAAATATTTATGCCGATGACTGTATACGAATTGCGGGTTTATTAGCTTCAGTAGCTTTTAGAAAAAGTAAAAAAAGTGTGAAAAATGCAAGAAAAAAGAAATCTCTGAAAAAAGCTGAAAAAAATCCAAATTTTTTGGTTGGTTTTTTTTTTTTTTTCATTCAAGATTTATTTATTTTTTTTTTTTTTTTGAGAAGTAATTGAATGGATGCAAAGATTCCATAACTGGGCAACTAACATTCGAGCAGCTCGTTTGATACTTGTTTTCGATTGATTGATTGATTGATTGATATGTTTGATTGTTTTTGATTGATTGACAGGTGACACGACAATCGGATCGGCGCCCAGCTGCCACATCTCGTTGAACGGCAGCGGAGTGCGTCCCTTGCACTGCACGATCTACAGGAGCGAGGACAACGAGGTGACGCTGGTGCCAGAGCCAGAGGCGCGATTGCTGATCGACGGCGCCCACATTGAGGGCGAGGAGGTGCAACTTAGCCAGGGTGCAATGATCACCATTGGCAACTCGAATTATCTGCGCTTCAACAATCCGGATGAGGCGCAAATGATGCGATCCGCGATGGGCTCCAACGAACGCATCTCGATGCCCCAAATTGATTTCACCCATCAAGCATCAACGTCCAGTCACGATCGAGATTATAATCAATCGCTGGAACTGGAGAGTTTCTACGAGAGCATCATAAATCCCTTCAAGCATAATCATAGTACAACCAGTAATCATAGTCAAAATGGTTCCAATGTGGATCTGCATGGGGTACAGTGTCCCAAAGTGTTTAGCTCGGATCTGGTCACTGTGAATATGCCAGCCAGGGATGTGCTGGGCCAGAAATATGCGAGTTTTGCCCGTAATCTGGCCGAGAATCATCGCAGCGATAAACAGTTGAATAATCAATATGCCAAAACAAGTGCCAATGGAATTGGCCACAATTCCGGATACTGCAATGTGCCCAGCAATGCGGCCATTTACAAGCAACAACAACAACCGCAGCAGGAACGACAGGAACTGCTGAGCAAGGTGAACAATGATCGCTATGATCGATATCCCAAGCCAGGCACTTATACAGCTGGCGGTTTGCAGATTTATGCCATGAACGGCATCAATACGGAGCTCAACAGTGGCGCCGAACTGGAGGATATGCTCAAGATATGCACCGAATATGCGGATCGACAGCAGGAGCAGCAACGCGAGCTGCGGGAGCAACGGGAGCAGCGGGAGCAGCACAACAATAGCCAGTCCATGCACAATGCCAGTGGCAATAGCATCACATCCTCGCCCATTGTCCAGAATCGCATCAAGACAAACGGTTCATTGCCGCGCGACAAAAAGTCGCCGTTTCAACAGCACGCGGGCAGCAGCTCCAATTTGGCCCTAATCAGCAGCACATCGGGCTATGAGAATGTGCGTCTCCTCGGGCCAAATCGTGTGGAGATCAATGGTCAACTGCATGTTAATTCGGCTGCTGCTCCAGCTGCTTCTGCAGCAGCAGCTGCATCCGCGTCCAGCAGTGAGCATAGTATGGTAAATACTGGCAAATATGTGCCACAAAGTCCACGCACCAAGATACGCACCAATTGTCTGTCGCCGAAGAAAGATGCCTCCTTTGTGGCGGCCTTTGCATTGTTGCCACCGCCACAGGCAACGGCATCGCCCAAAGCGGTGGTCAAACCACCGCTGGCACCAAAACCACCGCCTCCCAGTCAACAGCGGGATTACGAGCAACTCTTCAAGTCCTTTGAGCGCAAACAGCAGCTGGAACAGCAGCAGCAGCAGCAGCAACAACAACATGAGAGACTTCAGCCCGCCAAGCGCTCCAACAAGAATATCAATAATCTCACCCTCAAACTGAACGAATCTGCGGCGAATGCATCGCCAAAACCGAGTCGAAAACCAGCGCCTGCACCGCGGAGCATCAACGTGGAGCAGCGACAGCGACGTGAGCTTCTCCAGCGTCGCAAGCAACTGAAACGGGAACTGGCGGAGCTGCCACCCAACATGGATCATTCCGAGGTAAGAGATTATTTCGAAGTAACTCTAACTGCCAATTTTCAAATGTAATCTCATCTCTTGTTCATTGATTTTAGCTGGAATCAAGCGATCACACTGCGAGCAATCCGTTGACGAGACCGGCAACTCCACGACAGCAACTGCAGGCGCTACAGAATCGCATCCATCGCCTGGAGGCGCAACGGAATGCCACGCGGGTGATGGAGGAGAATCAACAGGCGAAACTCAAACAGTCCATCGAAATGAAGCAGGATCAGCTGAATAAGTAAGGATGCGATTCGATTGCCAAGCAGATTCAACTTGGGATTGCCGAGAGGATTCTGGACAGTTGTTGGATTCCATGATTCCAAAATGGGATTTTTATGAAGATTAGGAATAGAATGCTGCAGAGAATCTTATAAGATTATAATCGTGTTTAAATCGAAAAGAGATTTTTATAGAGACTCGCGTTCTTTTTGTCTGGGATCAGAATCCGAAAAGAGATGCAGGATGGGATAAGATTAAGACTAGTAAATGATTTTGATAACGGGTTGATATTTTAAAAATGATTTAATGAGTATTATATTCATGTCAGTTGTCGAAATCTTTTTGTATGATTAAAAATGTGAATTTTCAAAAGATTCGATTGATATAGGAATCAGTAAAGAATTTTGAAATAATTAAAGGCAGTTATTGATTTCGATTCAGACCATGATGCGGTAGAAATTCAGAATAGTATTTGGAGTAATTTTTGTAGCAGTTTTTTAAAAAAACAATTTCAAAGCAGAATTCAGATTAGATTTGAAAGAGGACTTAAAAAAAGAATTCTAATAGAATTTAATAACTCAAAAGTTATTTTTGTTTGTTCAAACACGTATGCAGATATTTATATAATATCTAAATTTGATAAAAATGAGTTATTAGAGATAAAGTTCAACTTCTCTATAGCGAACTCTTCCATCCAATGAATTTCTCCTAATATTAAATGCCGTGCACAGCTTTCTCGTTCTATGAATGTGCAAAAAGCCAGCTGTGATATCATTATAGGAAAGTGCTACTGTACATCATAAAGATATAAGCTGTAGACTTTAGAACTGGTTATTTTAATTGTTGTTGATTTTAATAATAAACAAGAATTAAATGCAACTTAGATTACAGTGTTTAGTCTGTTGGATTATTGTATATGCTAATATACAATTTAAAATAAGACTATAAATAGACAAATGATAAATTTGTAGAAATGTTAGGGACAATGCTGATTCCTAAAGTTATAGATAGTTATGATTTTTAAATGTAGTTCTTTTGATAACTTTAATCAAAGTAGTTTTTGGAATTTTCTAATTTCTTTTCAGTTCATTTGTCCAGCTTTTTTTTTAGTTTACAGTCAGAAAAAGTGAATATAATTTAAAAAATATGTTTTTTTGACTAATTTTGCAGACAGAAAAGTGTATTTAATTAAAAGTTAATTAATCATCAATTATTTTTGCAGACTGCGCGCCATGCTGAAACAGAAACCGAACAATGCCTGTCTCAAGGAGGAGCTGGAGAGTGTGTGCGAATCGTTGGACAGCGATCGCAAGACATTCGAGGATCTGGAGTTTCAATACTTTGAGGAGGAGTCGGAGCATCATGCGTGCCACGAGGATTTGAAGCGACAGGAGCAACGATTGATGCTGGAATCGGAGCTGGCATCGTTGCGCATTCAATTGGGACCCGATTCCGAGCCCGGCGAGGAGCCAACACCATCGAATAGTGGACGCAGTTCACCTGTTGCCAATGGCAACAGCAATACCAAGAACAACAGCAACAATAACAACGGGAACAACAACAACAGCAGTAGTAATCTGGTCAATGGCGTCATGTCACAGTCGCTCTTTGGATCCGCCGAGTTGCTCTGTCCGAAGCGACGCAACGATGAGGATCTAATGTCCAAGAGTGTCAATGAGAATATGTTTTACAACAATAACAAGATTGAATTGCCGCACGGCAATCAGGTGACGAGCACACCAAAGCGTCCACAGCTGCAGGTTTACGATGCCGGAAGCTGTGAACAGATTAGCTTTAATTTATCGCTGCGCAGCGATAGATTCGAGGTGAATCCCCTGGAGAGACGTGTGCCATCGCAGGACGACATCGATCGCAGTTGCAAGGTGGCCAACGATGCCCCAATTTCGACCAGTCAAGGTGCCAGCACCAAAATCTTTGACAGCATCAAAGAGATTGAACGCAATCGCAAACTGTTGTTGGCACAGCAAGGTATGGGATTCTATTTACTTACCCTCAAATTGTATGATATTACATATGTATATTGAACTTGTTGTTGATCCCCAGGTCACCAGGTCATCGAGCACGAGCGACAAAAGATCTATGATCTGAAGAAAAAGAGCCACGACGAGGCACGCACACAATACTTGCGATCAACGCAACAAACCGCAGAGACGGCAACAGCAACAACAACAGCGACTGAGACGGCAACACAACAACAACCACAGCAACAATCGCCAGCACCACCAGCACATGCCCCATTGAATGCCAAGTGAGTAGATTTGAGTATATTTGAGTATATTCTCGCCCCTTCAATTTTCGAGTTGCCTGCTAATTGATTCAATGGGCCCCAGCTTAAATGGCACCCCAACATTATTATCGAGTTCAAGTTGACTAACCCCCCCACAAGAGAGGCGTTTATATAGTCTTGGTCTTCGTTCCACTCGTTGGTGCTCTTAATTAGTTGTGCAGCTGACAACACTTTCCGATGCAGCACTTATTACACTACACTACACTACAAACTTTGACTTTTTTGTGGGCATTGCCTGTCGGCAACATACCAATTATATTCTCATATTTGTTATTTATTTATTAATTTAATGTCAACTAAGAGCAGTTGATCAATTAAGTAAAAATTTAATTATAAGTTCATTAATATTAAAATTAAATTAAATATTAATAGTTATATTTAAATTGAAACTGAAAAGGTAAAAAGTAAATTAAAAAATTTAAAATTTAAATTAAAAATCTGGGGGTATTAAAAATTATGAACTGATTCAACATTCATTGCTAGGGTTGGAAAAACCCAATCAGTTCAAAAAGTATTACTATTGTAATAGTTAGTGATATTACAAGTATTAGAAATTAATAAGGTTAGGGATTTCTAGAAAGGTAGAGAAAAGGGAGGATTTAAAGGAGGAGTTCCCGGAGTTCCGAATAAAATTGTGCAATTTCATAATTTAATGTTTATCTTTAATATAAAATATTCCCAATATTTAGTTTTTGTGACTTGGTCTTATATTTATTTGTTTCCCAACTTATATTTTCATTATAAATATTTTTTATTTTTTTAACTTAAATTGATAGCTTTGATGGGTATTACTTTAAGGTACAAAGTATTACTTTGTATTTTTAATATTTGATACTCTGTCAATATGCTGGGATGCAGTATTAACACTAAAACCATAAACGAACCCATAATGTCGAAAACCGTTTTAAAAATAAAAAAAACAATGTTTTTTAATTTAAATTAAATAAAAGAAATTAGAAATTAAGCCTTATAAAAAGTTAAGCCTTAGCAGGCCTTACTTTTTGTCTTATTATAAAACCATCTTATAAAATTGGATCAAAAAATTGTAATTCAGTTCAAAATTGTCAAGTCAAAAAAAATTGAATTGTCGATCGGAAAAATTTTACATTAATATAAAATTCGACTATAATTATGTGAAATATTTGGCAGCCATTTCAATGTGTTCTTCTTACTTATTGCTTTTTTAAATTATTTAAACAGCAGACAAATATTGGAAATAAATAAAATCTCTGGGGAATTGCGGAGACAGATTTTACATATTCATAGATTTATTTCGCTCGCATAATTGTCAAAATTATCGAATTGAAGTACGCAAACATCGATGTATTTGTACATCATGTATTCCAAATTAATACAAGTAAAATGAGTATAATTTTTATACTTTAATGTCAGACTCAAAAGTATACATATAATTCTAATTAAATTACTATATCATAAAACTGTCATGGGAAACAGTAACCAAATTTTAAATTTCTGTTTAATTCACAGGGCTCTAAGAGGGTATTATATCTTTTGGCTTAAATAAATATCTCCTTTTGGGTTTAGATTTATGTAGAGCTGTTGAAACAAATGTGATAATAATGCAAGATACTCTAGTTGTCTTTGTAAATAATTACGAACGTAATTACTGATTACATAATTGCTTATGTCATTTGTTTTGTTTAATTGTATGATAAGTTTTTGCATATATTTGACCGGTTTTTTTCTTTCTTACAACAAAAACGTTTTTTTTTCTTCTAATTTTTGTTTTTAAGATTGCGACTTAATGTAAAAATAAATTTGCGAAAGTATATTCTCCTGCAGTTAAACAAATTTTACCGATTTATAAATTTTTTTACTTTTTTTTAACTTTTTATAGTTTCAAATAAGATAAAGTGTTTTGTTGTGCAGTGTAAATGCCATTTGGGTGGCGTGCACATTCAACTCGTTGGCTCTATAATTAATCAAATATTTTGCTAATAGCAAAACAATGCGGCAAACAGCGACGTCGACTGAGACGTCGATAACGATAGCTGATTGTGTGTGATTTGAAACGGAAACCGGTTTTCGAATTACGTGTCGTTTTTCAAATTGTAAGTCAAATACAATAGACAGACAGACAGACAGACGGACAAGTCAAATATTGTGCGTTTGATTAGTGTCGATTTTTGTCGATTTTTTTCATTGGCGACACACGACTGACTCTCAAATCGATTTCGATTTCAAATCTCCCTCAACCGATGCAAACTTCACTCTCTCTCTTTCTCTCTCGCTCGCTCGCTCTCTGTCTCAGTTGTTAAATTATTTTATATTTCTATGATCTGTTGCTCAGCTTGTTCAGTTGTCCAGTTGTGTTGAAGACGACGACGACGACGACGACGACGTCACCTGAATTTTCAAGTCTGTTGCAATTACGACGCTGACTGCGCTGCCGACAGTGACTGCTGCTGATAAGCTTATCAGCTGCTTGTGGTTTTTTTTTTTTTTATTTGTTTATGTGTCTGTATTTGCACACTCTCTCTCTCACTCGTACTCTTGTGTGGGAGCGTCGCGCATTTATTTGCCAACTGATTGCCTTGCATTGCCTGCGTCCAATTTCGATTCCGATTCCGAGTCGGATTCCGTTTGCTCAACGTCTGTCGCTTAGTCAACAGTTGACAGCGACGGCGACAGCAGCAACAGCAGCAGTGACAGCAGCAACAGCGGCAGCAGCGACAGTCGCAGTCGCATTTCTCGGCAGGCTGCATTAGTCATTGTCATGGATAAGCTAAATGCGCTGATTCCATGCTGGTAAGCGCTAGTTACAAATACTACACTACACATGCAAACAGTAAGTCAAGTAATTGTTTGCACAGCATACCAAAATTCACATCATTTATTTTGCAAATTCTAAATAACTTTTATGGTTTTCTCTCATTTCAATTATTATAAATTGAAAATTAAAGAAATAAATGCAAGCTTCACAAATTTTGACAAAAAAAAAACCCTATTTGTAGTTTAAGCCAATGGATTTTGTTTAATTTGCTTTTAACTTTTTCCAAGAACCATAAGCATTTAAATTTAAATAAGAAAACAATCAATAAAAAACCAAGTAAATATTTTTTTTGTTTCTATTTTATTTTAGCAAGCTTCTTGGAACAAGTTAACATAATAAAAAATATTGTTATCGATTGGGCTTAGTTATATTTATTTCTAAAAACTATTTGAAGTCAATAGATTTTGTTTATATATTTTTTTTTAGCTTGTTCTAAGAATCAGAAGCAATTAAAATATTATAAAAGAATGAAAAAATAGGAAAAACAAACAAATTTGTTTTTATTATTGCAAAATAAAATGTGTGAATTTTGTAATTTGTCGAAACAAACTTGACTAACTATGTAAATGTTATATTTAGATCTTTGTCAGATCAATTGTTTCACATATTGTATGTTTAAGAAAAGAAAGTATATTTATATTTAAAAAAATATTTATAAGATTATTTTTTAATTAAATTCAACAACTTTGCATCTAATCACTTATTTTTCCTTTCTTGCAGTGGCGGCAAAGATGCCAAACTCTTTGAGAAAACGGAAATGCAGAAGCTCAATGAGCCGACAGCAATAACAACTCAGCAGCAGCAGCAACAACAACACGGACAGGAAATTACCAATGCGTCAGCTGATGGCAGTTCAAAAACAGCAGCAACAACAACAACAAATGCCGGCCAACAGGTGAGTTGCCGACCAAATAAAAATTAACCTAGGCCAAACAAAACGAAAGTTTCGTTTGGTTTTTTTCACTTGGTTTTTTTTTCGGGAAATTGAAGGCAAAATTACGCCCACATACCGCGCCCCGCCCACGCACACGAGTGTGTAGTAATTATTTTTAACCAGTTGAACGCGCGCTCGAATTCGTAAATAAACAATTCAAATTATTGGCCAAAATACTTGAAAACGATAGATTTACATGGCCATCGATCGTTGGCAAAGATTACGATTAGTTAACGACACTAAACAGACACTATAAAATACAATAGACATTTTTACTACATATGTACATTACCCTGTAATTTGATTAAAGAGAGAGTGTAAGCGAATTGTCTTAAATAATATGTGACAATTTAAAAACAATGTCAGGTTTACTTTTTATTGCAAAAAGGGTATAAGCAAATCGAATGATGATTGAAAGCCATAGAATAACACATTAAATCTTTAGAGAATTCTTTTATTTTCAAGTCCACCTGTTGCACTTAACACATACCCTGTAGTTTTGTATGTTTATTTTTAATAAAATAGATGAAAGTAAATCAGGAAAGTAAATAAAAGGGTATTTACAAGTCTACCTATTACAAATGTTGTGCCAAAGTAATTTCTATAAAGATTAAATACTCAAATCATTTTTAAAATGATTGGAAATATTATTGACAATATTAAAAAAAAAACTGTTTGCAAATTGCATAAAGGGTATTAAAAGGTCGACCTATTGCACAATTTGTGTGATTACCGAAGTAAATACACGCGTGTCAACAATAAAAATATCGTTAAATATTACCGCTTAAAATGTCTTAAAAAATAACGAAAAGAGATTATAAATTAAAGCTAGTTATGATTACTTTTATCGTGTTTCTCTATTGATAACTGATTAAAATCCACCTGCAACTTTAAAATAAAGACAATTAAATATATGTATGTATATATTTATGGAATTTAAGGCGCTTATCGCTAGCCAAGAATTAACTGAGATTATCTACCCTACTCTTCAAATAGGCAAATTCTCAGCATTGTTATGACCAAATCTTATAATTTATTTTATAGAGAAATCTTTCATCAAATTAAAATTATGTGATTAACATGGGAAATGTGTTAAATTATTAATTAATTATACTAATAAGTAAAGTAAACAAAGAGTGTAATAGTAAATTGTTGTTCTACTATCGCATTTATCGTTTTATGATCGTACATAAACGATCTTAATTTGAGTTTCGCCTTGAGTTAAAAGTGATTAAACTGTTTGGGAATTTTAGGCAAGCATTATAGTTGAATTGATCGTCTTCCGTTTAAGATAGATTACAATTACAACATTTTTAGCCCAAAAAACTAAACAATTTGGTTAAGTTTCTTCAATAAATTGTTTAAGTTAATTTAAGATAATAAATATTAGAATCAATTAAACGTAATTAATGGAATCACATTTTTTTTACAAGCTTTGATATATGTTTATTTACAAACAGTTTATTGTTTTAGATGTAAACAATAGATTGACAGCACTTTTAGTTGATATTTAAAAACTTTGGAGCCAACAAATGTTATTGTATTTTTTAGGATAATTAAGGTAATTTCATGAATTTTAATTTTTTTAGTTACATTTATCAAGTTATGAAATAAATTACTTTTTTTAATTGTCAATGTTCAATTAAATAGGATAATAATTAGTTCATTGAATTAAATTATAAATTCTATATCCAAATTGAGAGACTATAATTTTTATTTTCATACACAAATTCAAAGATTCTGGAAGTTTTTCAATTTGAAATAAAAGTCTTTTGTTATTTAGTTGTGCGTAGTAGATATTTATCTTTATCAAGTAAAATTTGAAATTTGTTGTTTGCTTTATTTGCATATGATATTGCGCATTTAAAGATGTGTAATTTTAATAACATGGTTGACATTTGTTTACATTAAAGGGTATTTCATCTTCGGCATGATGCATAAATCGCATTTATCTATATGCATTCTTGTTTTATCTGGTGAGTTTCCGCTGAGTAATCAACATGCCAAAAATGACACACAGAGTTCGTTTAGAGGTCTTGTTTATTTTGAATGTTTTCGGCACATATTAAGGATCAATCCGCACTTGCTTAGCATTTTTCCCTCTCTCTCTCTCTTTGTCCCACTGAGCATCAGGGTTGCAATTAATGTTTCTGCCTCTATCCAGATGTCTATGTCTATCGATAAAATGAAAAACGTCACGATGTCGATCGTCGGCTCGTTAGTCACGAGTTACGCGTTACGATTTGTTCATTTCGTCGACATTATCTTTTTTTAATTTTATTTTCTCTTTATTTATTTATTTTTTTTTTGCCAATGTTTATTTTAAAGCAAAACGCCTCCCCGCTTATCACCGCCCCCGTCCCCCTACCATAGCAGCCGTATTCCATGGACTACACTTATTAATAAGTTTATAATAATATTTTCCTTTATATTCACCGCCAGCTGATGATTTTTCTATTTTTTTTCTCTTCATTTTCATTTTCATTTAGTTCGTTGTGCGGTCGTCGATCGTCAGTTTGCGTCCGTTGTTCGTTGTTTGCGCACTTCTTCCATCTTCTTGCTCTTGATCTTCGACGTTATTTTTTTATTGTTGTTGTTGTTTACCTTGGTGGTAGATATTGTTTATACAATATTCAGTAGCCAATAGCCCCACAAATCGTTTTTGGCCCATTACGATTATAATTGGCCGATCTTGATCGAGAATCACTGGATAATGTTCGTGTTCGCCTCATTCGATTTTTGGCCACTGCGCCGCGTTGGGCGTTAAGTCTATACGGATTCGATTTGATTCTATTTAGTTATTCCGCATTCGCAGCTCGTTCGAGTTGCGCGCTCCAAACTAGTCAATTCCCGTCAACCACCCGTTAACCGTTAATCGTTTCTTCTTACCCGTTAACCGTCAATCAAAATCATGTCCGTTTGGATGACATATGTGCAGCATCGTCGCATGGATGCGAATGCGCGACAGCGCACTGAACTCTATTACCTAGTGAGTGTCCCTCTGTTGTTGTGTGTGAATATGTCTTAGCAATCAATCAATCAATCAAACAATCAATCAATCATCAATCAAGCAGCAATCAATTTCAAAAGTGTGCTTAAAAGTGTGTCTAGAGATGTATTTGAAATTTTCGAAATATTCAAAGATATTCACATAAAAAATATTCTCAGTAAATCAATCAAAGATTAAAATTTTTAAATTATATTTATTATATTATATTAATTATAAAATTGGCAATCAAACAATCAAATTTGCACATATATAATTGTGTAGACAATAATTTTCTACTTTTTGTCTGAAAAGATATAGTAAAAGTACAATTTTTCAATATGAAATCAATCAAAGTCAAAATACCTCGTGCTCTTTAAAGGATAATAATTTATTTTTACAATGAATTTGAATTTTACATGTTTTTTTTTTGGTTTGAAGAAACACAAATACATAATTTTACTTCAATCAGTCAATCCAACAAGTGCACAAAGTTAAGTTAAGTTTAATTTTAATTAGAAGTGTGCTGTAAACTTAAATATTAACTGTTTTTACAATCTGAATGAAGCTTTAAGGATGCTTTTTTCCCACCTTTATAGAGTAATTTTACTGTGCTCAAAGGAAGCACAGCTGGCATTGTGGGGTTAAACGCTTTGGCGCTTGGCCAGTGGAATGCGTAGCTTTGTCACTGACACCGAAAACAACATTTGCTTTGGTCTTTGGGGGGCGCGTGTGTTTATTTATAGAGCTGGTCAACCCGCTAACCCACTTACAGCACTCTCTCTTAAAAAAATAAATACAATAAATTAAAACATGTATAAATATAAATAACGCAAAATCACTTTTCTATAATATGCTTTAAATAAGTCCTTAAATAGTAATGTTAGTTCAAATTCTGAATCGAGTTTTTAAACGACATTTTTCAAATCGTCAAAACATAAAACGAGTTGTCGCTACATTGGCAAATAATACCGATGTATAAAGCTTTTTCAAAAATACAGTCGAACTTCCCTAACTCAAATCACCATTATCCAAAGAAAAGGTTCAAGCTATAGAGATATTCGACTTATAGGCCTATTTTTCTTAAGTTTCTTAATTTAACTGCCACTCATTTAGCTAAAGCTAGAGAGAAATTCTAGCTATGAAAGTATTTAACTAAAAAAAAAAATGTAATGCTTGTCAATAAAAATTCATATATAATTTTCTTTGATTTGAAAATTTGGATTTGAAATATATGATTTCATGGGTTAGTTCTTTGAAAATAAACAAATATGATAGCGATAAATTTATTGATGTTAGTCTAAATTATGGATCGAGTCTTTACTAAAAATGTTATAATATAGTTAAAAAAAAAATTTAGTTAAAGTATCTGAAATTCGATGCCGCGAAAATCGAGATTTCGATGTCTTTTTTAACAACACTAGCCTTAAACAAAAGTCAAACTTGTAGCGCTGGGATGTTGGTTAAATGAGTTAAAAACAGGGATTAAAACCCTAACCGAAACCGTAACCTTTAACCGGTAAAAACCGATTGAAATTTGAAACCGTAACCGAAACCGTAACCGAAAAAAAAAATTTTCATCTGACCGAAACCTTTAAACCGAAACTCTGTAAACCGAAATAACCGTTTAGTAACCGTTTCATTTATAAGGGTTAATTTCGGTTTTTCCTATATCTTAAAATAAATTTTTTTTTACAATTTTTATAATAAAATTGAAAGAAAGTTTTATTTTTAATTGATATTTTAAAAATTGCAAATAAGATTTAGTACAACTTTAAAATACAATTTTAAAAGCATGTTTTATTATTAATTATTGTTGTAAAAATTTAAAAAACAAACTAAAAATAATTTAAAACAAAAAATTTTGAACTGTTTTTAGTTCCGACTCATAGGTCTTATTTGCAATCTCTGATATTTTGTTATTAGTTTTGTATTCTATTTTTAATTTTATTTTTTATTTTTAATTTTGATTTATATGTGAAATAAATATGTAAATGAAACATTAAGAAAGTTATGCCTTTTTAATTATTATTATTTTGTTAATATAATTTTATTTTTACAAAGAAATTTTTTTTTTTGTGAACTGAAACCGTACCGGTATTTTAAAACCGAAACATACGAAAACCGGTTCACCGTTACGAAACCTTTATTCAAAGATTTTGCGTAACCTATAACCGAATACCGAAATCCGAACATAACCGAAACCGTAACTGAAACCGATATTCGTTTCGGTTTTAATCCCTGGTTAAAAATATATAAAATTTTTAATCTCCTCTCTCTATTTATTTTCTTCCTCTTCAACCGCAGCAACGTCACTCACAGCCGGAACTGGAGCATCATTCAGTTGTTGGCGTTGTGGCGCCCACGGCGCGCAGTCCCCGTCCGCTGTCCGAGGCGAACAACTGTGAGGCAGCGATTGAGGCGCCCAAGTTTGCCAACGGCGACAGCCTGACAATGGTGGACAATAAGCGTGTCAGCAGCAACAGCAACTCACAGGACACGGCCTCGGCGGGCAGCGGCAGCGGTGGCAGCAGCAGCGGCGCCGGAACCGGCAGCAGCAGCACGGCCAGCGCCAATGGCGAACGGAAACGGGCGCTGCCAAAGCATCAGCGGCCATTGACACGCTACCTGCCCATCTTCTCGCCCGATCTGAATCTGCGGCATCATATCGAAACCGCTGGTCATCAGATCGATCTCTGTCCGCATGTCTTTGTCGATGCCCAAAGCTGTCGCGGGTGAGTTCCTTTAATTAGACTGTAAATCAACTTACTTACGAAGCTCAAACCGTTAAAAGCGACAACAACAACAAACTGACACTGCTCGCAGTAATTACAGAATTAAGAATTAGCTGATGTTGTCGTTAAGCTCAACGAACAAGATATCCCACAACCAGGGATTAAAACCCCAACCGAAACCGTAACCGTTAACCGGTCAAAACCTATTGAAATTTAAAACCGTAACCGAAAAAGAAATTTTCATTTGACCGAAACCTTAAAACCGAAACTCTGTTAACCGAAATAACCGTTTATTAACCGTTTCATTTATAAAGGTTAATGTCGGGTTTTCATACATCCAACAAATCTATTTTTCACTTTCAATTTTGATTTTTGATATAAATTTTCTTATGTTTAATTTTAAATTTTTATTTGTGATATTCATGATCGAATTTTCATAGCACTGAATAAACGCAAACAAAATAAATTTGTTAAATGAAATATTAAAATTGTTAAAAAGTAACTAAACAACATAAAAATGAAGAATATGTGAAATGAAACATTAATGAAACATTAAGAAAGTAATGCCATTTTAATTTTTATAATTGTATTTTTAATATAACTATATTTTTGTAAAGAATTTTTTTTTTTTGTGAACCGAATGCATACCGGTATTTCAAAACCGAAACATTCAAAAACCGGTTCACCGTTACGAAACCTTTATTCAAAGAAACCGTTTCGGAAGCCGACATTCGTTTCGGTTTTAATCCCTGCCCACAACTCATAATGACAATCTTTATCGACTTTTCTTTTCAGTTATTTGCACAAATTGGGCGCCACGTTTCACGCGTGGTCCAGACGCTGGTTTGTGCTGGACCGTCAGCGCAGTGCACTCATCTATTACTCGGACAAGTCGGAGCGTAAGCCACGCGGTGGCGCCTACTTTGCAGTAAGTTTTTAGCATTATCAATTTGAATACTTTATCTAATAGATTTTTTACTTTATACAGACCATAGATGAGGTGTATCTGGATCATTTGAATGCCTCGAAAAGCGGTCGACCACATTGTACCTTCATTGTGAAGACTAAGAAACGTAGCTACAATTTACAGGCTGCCTCCGATGCAGCCGCACGTATTTGGATTGATGCCATCATAACGGGAGCCCAGGGAAATTTGGACTATTGAGCTTAGAACCTTCTAAATACATATACATACATATGCTCAATTCAACTGTATAATGTTAATTGTTAAACTATTAACTGTAAACTCTAAACTGTAAAGTTTTTAGATATCTAAGTGAGCTCAATCTATTTATGTAATAGTCTCTAGCCAGGTTACATAATTTCTATATGTAACAAAACACAACACACAAGAAACTAAGCAACCAATTTTGGCAACTAACGAAATCCGAGATTTCAGTACTGGACCAAAGTGAAGAATGTATTTTTTATGCTTTTAATTTGTCATAATCTAGTTAGCTAAGCATTATTTTTACACATATACATACAATATATAATTTTATATACATCATAATGATTATGGACAGACCCAACGCAAAAAACGCAACCATTTCATCAACTATATAAACTATATATATATATATATACATATATATATTACTAATAACCAAATGGACCTATGACTATGTTTATATATAGTATCTACTTGAAGTTTTGATGTGAATTTAATTTAATAATACATTTTATACATACATTTATGTATATCTGTGTGTATTTTTATAAATGTTTGAGCAATGACACTGAAAAAAAGAAAAATGAAAACTATTTTCTATTTACTGTATTATAAACCATTCTAAAGCAAAACGGACTTAAAATATACTTTGTGCTCAGGCAAAACTGTAAATGATAATCAAAAATATTTAAATAACAAAATTAAATACAAATCTATGGAAATAAATCATTGTTTTTATTTTAACAATTAAATGAGTTTTTTTGCTTAAGCTTAGTTACAGTTACAGAACATTTCACCACAAGATATTTTATCGTGCGATTAAATGTCGATTTAGCATCCGTACCTTCTAAAATAGTTAAGACTTCCAGGTAATGTAGTTTATGAAAATGAACCTTCTCTCTTTATATAATTATTGTCAACATGCTCCTGTTATAATTTATATTTAGTTTTATATAAGAGTTTAATGACAAATTTTTAGTACTTTGATCATCATCTAAGAGATGCACAAATTTATCAAAGTCTATCGTAGCTTACACAACATTAACATGGATTAACAAAATATTAAAAGATCTTATTCAAAATCTTAATTCAAAAATTAAAGTTGGGAAAAATCCAGAGTACGCTCATTTTTACAGAAATGTAAAGTTAAATTAGTAAATAGGTTTTAATACCCGTTACTTAAAAAATAAGTAAAAGGGGATATTGTATTCGTTTCAATGTATGAACAGGAAGAAGGAAGCATCTCCGACATTATAAAGTATATATATATTCTTGATCAGCTTCAACACCCAAGTCGATATAGCCATGTCTGTCTGTCAGTCCGTTCGTCTGTGTGAGGGCCTAGATCTCAGAGACCTGAGCCCCACGCATATCAAGTTTGTTTCAATTTTTTGCCACGCCCCTTTCCGTCTCCTCAAATCGCGAAAAGCAACCACACGCACCGTTTTTAGAATATTACGTATTTTTTGGTAATTAACGTTGTCAATTTATTAAAGCTATCATCCTAGTTAAATGCCACAATATCGGACAAATAGAAAGGTGGTAATGGCTTTTTTTTGAAATAACAAAATTTCTTTTATTTGGTAAGTGTGGAATCCGTACATACAAATTGGCAACATAACCAACACAGATTTAGTATTAAAAAAAATGACTAAACCTAAGGAATTGCAAGGTGGTAATGGCTGATTTAAGTTTTAGGCAATAAAAGTGCCTAAAAGCATGCAATAAAAAATATTCTATATTTATTTTAACAAGTAACGGGTACAAATATGAATTCCGAAATGTTCTTCCTGCTGAAACATGGATACATGGATGCGAATGAAAGGTAATATTTATGTACTGACTAGGTAGCTGATCGCGTAAAATAGTATTGAATTATACGCCGTAGGAAAGTCTCACATCCCATCAATCAAAAACTTCAACAAGAGACTACATTTTATAATGTTAAAAAAATTGAGCATATTTTAATTTAGTTAACGAGCAAAGTTTGCCAAAGGATAACTTACTGAATCTATCTTTAATTAGTTATTAATAACAAAATTTTAATGAATATTCATTTGAAAGTGACAGTGAAATATTTCAACAATATTCATTGTAATCTCATTTAATCATTGCCAATTCACTCTATTTAAATTCTGCTCTCAATTGCAAATGTCTTAAAAAGTGAATTTCCTATGCCAATGTAAGTGACTCTACAACCAACAGTTTTACACTGACCGCACACAGTTGTTTACAGTTTGACAGCGACTGCATGTCACTCACTTGGCATGCAATGCTGTCAACTGAGTCAGTCCGTTAGCCAAGTCAGTCGAATGTTTCCTGGGTGATTTGCTTTTTTATTTGTTATTTTTACACATAGTTGCATTTATTTATTTATGGTTTTTGCCAAAAAAAAAAACGAGTAAAATTTAAAACCAGAAAACAATAAAATAAAAGTAAAAACAATACGAGTAACAACATTTAATTGGCGCTCAAGTAGCGTAGCTCGAGCAACAGTTTTATTTTATTTGTTTCTTTTTTGTTTGCTTTTTCTTCTCATTTTCTGTGACTTTCTTTCTTTCAATCTTTCCGCAAGCGACACCCACAGCCCCATGTGGCATACAAATGAAGAGTTCGCGAGCTTGCCAAGATCTCTCTCTCTCTCTCCCTCCCTCCTTTTTGCACCCACCCTCCCCCATTGCCCGCGTTTCCACGCACTGGCCAAAAGCCAACGGATCGTCGTCTGGTCAACTAAATTCAAATTTAAATTCAAATTCATCGTGTTCCGCTTATGCAAAGCCAGCTAAAGAAAGAAAACAAAAGAAATGCACAAATTATGTGAAGCAAAAGTGCAAAATGTTTGGTATGACAAGATGGGAGGAATTCGACTAGAAGCTACCCTGTAAACTGTTGGAGCCATAACTGAATTTGATTTTTAACTGTCGATGGAATATTGAGTTACGGTCCCTAACTTTTATAAGTTTTAAAATAAAAATCGGAAATTAACAATTATTTTCAAATTTTTAATTTAAAGTTACGAAATTAAAATTATTCTTAATTTTTATTTAAAAAGTCAAAAATAATCGTTAAAATTCAATTTTTTAATAAAAGTTGATAAATAACACTTATTTCGATTTTTTCCAAAAAAAAATATAAAATAAGAGTTATTTTTTATTTTTATTAAAAAAGTTACAAATAAGAGTTATTCCATAAGTTTTATGTTAAAAATCAAAAGTTAAATGTTAAGTTTAATATCTGTTGAATTAAAGAGCGACTGAAAAAAAAACTAGCAATTTTAAAAATTCATTAAAAATACTAGGGAAAAGATTTTTGAATTTTTATTTTTTAATTTTTTGTTTTTAGTCTTAGAATTGTTTGAAGAATTTTTCTGCATCAAAATTTTTTCTAAAAAATCGAGGAAAAAAGTTTCAAAACTAGGTGTTTACAAAAATTCGAAATTTTTAATGGGTACCTTATGGATTCGGAAAGTTTTGTATCATTCAAACAAAATTTAATTGACTTTCCAAATTTATTTTTTAAACATTAAGACTTGACTTACAATAGCTGTTAAAGTATAAAAAAGAGTGTACGAATACATTTTGGGCTGAGTGTATGAACTAGTCTAGCTTACCGACACTTAACATTTACAGGGTATGACAACAATTAAGCATTTTACATTTTAAGCAAATATTTGTAATAATTGTTGTAAAATTGTTGTCATTGCCCGACAACTGGGTAAGTAGACAACAGGTAAACAGCAAAAAAAAACGAGCAAAGAAAAAATTCAAAACAAAAATAAATGTAAAATAAAGTAATTAAATAATCTGGACTGGCCACAGCTGAATTATATAATAAATATTGCCCGATTATGACGGTTGTCATTATTTGTTATTGTTTTATTTTTTTGTTATGTTGTTATTTTGCCACGATTGTTGCTTCTCTCGTTTGTTGTTGTTGGTTAAGTGGAAAAACAGTGGTTTGGGGGAAGGTGAATTTCTAATAGTTTTTCGCTGCGTGAAGATTGCAACACCGAAATTCATTTTGGCCAAAGCCGTGTCCGACACTCTTAAGTGCTATGAAAATCCAACACTTTCGGCGTGGGCGTGAGAAGGGGCAACATGAACTCTTGGATTCATTACATCATCATCATTTTGGCTTAAATGAAATTAAAAGAGAACCCACAAAAAGATTGCGCAATTCAAATAATGAGATAAGCTACAAGTTCACTTTCCATTCATGGCCAACGCGCAACGAGATCTTAAGTAATTTCCATGCAAAAAAAAAAATAATAATAATAAAAATGGTTCATAGCTTATCAGATTTAAGCTATAAGGCTGCAAATCACCAAAAAATTTTGAGCGGTTCATTTGGCTCAAGACAGGCTACAAAAAGTCTATGAAATTATTTATTTTTAAATTTGCATATTTCTTAAAGAATTGAACTTGCAAAATCAATCTTTCAGTTTGGAAATTTGTGTCAAATTTTGAAATATAACTCATTTTAATTTAATGACAATTATGGTTATTTAATTACTTTTCGAAATTTAAAAAATGAAGCTTTAATAAAATATGCTTAAATATGAATGCTGAAAATGTAAGCAAACTCTTGACAAAAGCATTTAGTTGAGATTTTGCATTGATTTTGATCGACATATGAATAACATTTTTGTTATAATATCTTAATATCTTGCCTTAGTTTTTTTTAGTTTAATAGCAATAAAAATAAAATATTTTTTTTTTTAAACAAAATTATTTATTAAAAATTTATAGCAATTTTTTGTCTCCAGTCGAACAATTTTTTTTTTGGGTCTGCCTACTTCATACCCTAATTTTTAAAGTTCAAAAAAATTTGAGCTAACTATAATAAAATAAAATGTATTTGTCAATAATTGTCCATTATAATATTAAAAATTTGCCTTGTTATTGTCAAAATTTGACGTATTTAAATTAAATTGAGTGAAGTTCAAATTAGTTGTTAATAAATTAATTGTAATAAATTCGGAAATATTCCCGAGCATTGAGCAAAAATGTCCGATGAGAGTATTGTTCCAAGGACCGCAATACTTGGCGCATTGCAGCCGGATTTGAAGCCATGGCAACGCATCGATTGGCCACTGTACACGCAGTCCAGGATCTTCAAGGACTGGGGCCAATACTACACGCAGCGTCTGTGCAATAAGAAGGCATTGCAGTCCTTTGGCCGCTCGCTGCAGGCCTGCAAGGGAGCCCGGAATGAGCCCAGCTCCATGAGCATTCCACATATGGACACTGCGATGGTGCGTGAGGCATACACGACGCTGGATAATCGCAGCAGGTGCCTCAGGGCCATGGCACGGCCGGAGGCGGCCTTCAGTGATTCCGAACGGGCCCAGAAGTTAATGGCCAACGAGGGATTCCACAGCTCCAGCGTCATACTCGCCAAGTGCGAAGCCCTCTTCGATTGCAATCGGTTCGAGGACAATCTCTATCTGCTGCACAAGGAGGAGCGCAAGTTCCAGGGACAGTCCATCAAAAATCGCTTCAAGCTGCACAAAAATCGTGTGAGTTCAAAGTGTGATTGACCTTGGGGCAATTAAGTGGATCCCAGATTCTTCTCCTATTCCTGCTCACTTTTCTACTCATACACTGAAAAAAAAGAGCAATTTCTAAAATCAAGAACATTTATCTTAACTATTTTGTTCTTAAAATATGAATATTTTAAGACCAAATTGCTAAAACTAAAAATATTAATCTTGAAAGACGTACAGTGCTCCACAAATGTCTTCATACAGCATAAACTTGTAAAATTTGCGTATAATAAAGATGTTTTGATGCGGTTTTCTTATATTAATCTTTTATTTACTTAAATCCCGTTCTAATGATACCAAAATTTCTTTAACCCATTAAGTACCCATCGAAAATTTTGAATTTGAAAAAAAGTCAATTTTTCAAAATTTTTCCTCGATTTTTTCCAAAAAATTTTTTGATGCAGAAAAATTCTTCCAACAATTCTAAGAGTGACTGCAAAAAAAAAATATTTTTGCTAGTATTTTTTATAATTTTTTAAAAATCCTAAAAATGACGATTTTAATCCCTTTTTTATACTTTTCTCACAAAAAGTGGCTTTTTTGCAGTTTTCAAAAAATTATAAAAAATACTAGCAAAAATATTTTTTAAAAATTTTTTTTGCAGTCACTCTTAGAATTGTTTGAAGAATTTTTCTGCATCAAACAATTTTTTGGAAAAAATCGAGGAAAAAATTTGAAAAATTGACTTTTTTTCAAATTCAAAATTTTCGATGGGTACTTAATGGGTTAAAGAAATTTTGGTATCATTAGAACGAGATTTAAGTAAATAAAAGATTAGTATAAGAAAACCGCATCAAAACATCTTTATTATACGCAAATTTTACAAGTTTATGCTGTATGAAGACATTTGTGGAGCACTGTATGTTCTTAAAATAGAAACAAAGTTCTCAAATTTAAATATTTTGTTCTTAGTATAAGATCTTTTAAAGACCAAATTACTAAAACTAAGAATATTATTCTAAAAAATCTTAAGTTCTTAATATTAGAATAAAAATCTTAGATAATTTTCTCTAAGCAACAGCACATTTTTTGAGACTTATAATTCACAACTGGTTCTTACTTCATTCTTCTTAAAATGTTGAGAAGCTTAATCTTTATTTAAGATATATTGTCTTAAGTATTTAAAACTTTTTGGTCTATAAATAAGAACATATAATCTTAAAAAAAAAATAAGTTTTATTCTTCTACTAAGATTTGAGGTCTTGAAAATATAAGAGTTTATAATCTTACAAATAAGAACTTGGTCTTAGCTGAAATGTGCTTAGAATCAAGATGTGTTTTCTTACTCCAAGATTTTCATGTTCTCGACGCAGTTTTTAAACCAGGGATGCCCATCGCCTATGCACACGACGCACATTTGTTTTTGTTTTACGCATAGGATATGGGAAGTGTGTGAGAATACACATTGGTAAGCTTCTGGCGCACATTGGCAAATTACACAAACAAATTTTGCACATTACGCTTTCGGTCGACTTTCGTTGCTGGCAAAACAAGAACAAATCTTGCATTGTTGCTTTTCGTCCACTTTCGTTGCTGGCAAAACAAAAACAATTGCATTGCATCGTTTTGCTTTTGCTAATCCGAATGTATTTTGTTGTTGTCTTATCGTTTGGTGTACCCCGAAAAAGAAGAAGTTTACTTCGTTGTGAAACGTGTGACGCTTGTGTTTTTTTTGAAGAAACATGTTCCAATTTTTTTTCTGTGTACACATTGAAAAAAAAAAATTATAGTTTCATGTGTGCGTGCGCATTTTTTTATGGGCACCCCTGTTTTAGACCAAAGTTCATAGTTCTGAGACCAAAATCTTGATTTTTGATCCTTTTTTTATCAGTGAATTTATAATATATTTTATCTCGACTCAGAAACATAATATCATGATTAAAGATCCTTTTTTATCAGTGTGTTCCATTATATTTGACTTAAATTTCCCCTAGTCTTCTTTCCATTTTAAGCATCTGATTCAATTTATCTTCTTCCTTCTCGTCCAACTTCTCTTTCTTCCACTTCCACTCCCATTGTCTCTTACTTTCTTCGCCATTTCGCAGACCCTCGCTGTGCTCGAGGAGAGTCTCGGCAGTAGCCTGAATCCCTTTCTGCTGGAGAATTGGCCCTTTATAACGGATTTGGCACGACAACGTCGCGAATCTGTCGCCTTCATGCCACGTCCGTTGTGGCAGCAGCTGCGCGAGAATTACGAATGCGATGTGGAGAGCGTCATCTACAGGAAGAAGGTATCGCTACCCCCCCTGGAACGGGCTCGTCGGCGGGTCGCCGGGGATGTCTACAATCATCATTACCTGGGCAGCAGCGCCAACGACGTCGCCATGCTGCGTCAACTGCGCAATGACAAGAACTTCCTGAATCCTTTCTATCTCGAGTCCACGCCCCATTTGACTGAGTTCCGTGCCGAGCAGTTCAAGATCATTCGAAAGTTTATGGTACGTCATCACTCAGAAAAAAGCACAACGATTTGTTATATGAAAAAAAAACTTTCTTAAATTAATCCCATTTCGCTTTAGAATTTGGTTGTTTAGTGTTTAAATAATTTTTTGAATAATTTAAATAATTTTTTATATATAGTGCTAAATTTTGAATGTAAAAGTTCTTAATATAACTATTATTCGATCTTTAAGAAAAGTAATACTTTAGCAGGAATTTTTAGAAGTTAGAAGTTATATTAGAATTTCGTACTTGGATCAAAAATTTTCCCGATCATTGAAATTTTAAAACTAGAAATTCTTGATTTTGCTCTCAGTGAACCCAAAGTAAACTTAATTTCCATCTCCTATCCGAACTAGAAAATGATGCACGCTCGCAAGCCTCTGTATCAGATTAGGGAGAAGAATCGGGAGAAGTATCTGTATCATGTTGAGTATCAAACGCGTCGGGATTGTTATCGGATACTACGGAACGTGCGAAGACTTCGTCAGGAAGGCGATATCGATCGTCTTACGGATTACGTGGAGGAATCAATGTCCAAACAAGTTGAAATGAAAACTCATCGGACACTGCCCTGGAAATATGAGTTCATCAACGAGGTCTACAATGTGTTGGCCTTGGCCCACATCGATCAACGGGGCGTGCCGACAGATATCGATTTTCTGGATATCAAAAATCATTCAATTCTCTATTTGCTGCCAAAGGATCGCATCAGAGACCTTTCAATATCCAATCTCTTTGGCGGTCACAGCATATACGAAGAGATCGAGAAAGATGAGGAGCGTTTGGCTCGTGTCGCGTAAGTGAACCAACTTTAACCTTTCAAGCGAAATGTCATCCGAAACGATGTCAGAAGTGGGGTAATTTCGGATTTTCTTAAACCAAGTATGAAATACTTGATTTTTTTAATCCCGAATTCAATCCTAAAATTCTTAAAATCAGGCTAAAATTTTTTTATTAATTATAATGTTTTTCGTTACATTTACTTTTTTTTTTAAGTTCTTTTAAGAACGTTTTTCAAAATTTTGGAGATTTACAGTCTTGATTATTTTGTTTCAGTTTGATTTTAAAACAGTGATATACAATTTAATTTTTTTGAAGAGTTTTACAAATTTTTTTTATGATTTTTTGAAACTTCTAAAAATGACTTTTTTAGACACATTTTCCTCCTTTTCATAAAAAATTTTTCTGAGATCATCCCATACAAAAAATTATAAAAAATACTAGCGAAGAGATTTTTGAAAAAACATTACTACTATTAGAAATGTTTAGAGAAACTTTTTGCATCAAAACATTTATTGTTTGAGATTAAGGAAAAAAGTAAAAACAGTAGACTTTTACAAAAATTCCAAATTTTTCATGGGCTTAAGGAAAGTTTTGTATCATTCAAACGGAATTTAAATGACGTTTCCATTGATGCCAAACATTACATAAAGTACATTAAGTACCCATTGAAAATTTTGAGTTTAAAAGAAGTCAATCTTTAAACTTGTTTCCTCTATTTTTTACAAAAAATATTTTATTGCAAAAAAATTTTTCAAACAATTCTAAGGACTGCAAAAAAAATTTCAAAAATCTTTTGCAAGTATTTTTTATAATATTTTGAAAATTGCTAAAAAATCTAAGAAAAAAGTTGAAAATTTACTTTTTTTAAACTCAAAATTTTCAATGGGTACTAAATGGGTTAAGGAAAGTTTTGCATCATTTAAACGGAATTTAAACAACATTTCCAAATATATTTTTTTTTACCGTCAAGACTTTACTTACATAGCTGTTAAAGTAAAAAAAAGTGTGTACGAATAATTGTTGGTCTCAGTGTATATCTTCTCTATATGTCAAACCTACTCCAAAATTGTGAAGATTTTGCAGCCTTGCCAGCGCCTGTTAAACTATGCAGATTCTTATAAACTTCTTTACTTTTTCTCATTTTATCCATGCAGAATGAAGGTTGAAAAACTGGAGGAGCGTCTGCTGCACTCGCGCTATGCGATTGAAAAGGCCTATCTGTTGTTTGAGATCGCTCGTGGTCATTTTATAGAGGGACGCTTTGGGAAATGCTCGACGCTGGCACGTCAAGCGGTCAAAGGTGAGTGAACTAAGGTAATTAAGAGAGAGATTAATGCTAATTGAATCCAATTCAGAGGCACGCAGCTGCAACAGCATCATTTGGCGCTTCAATAGCACATTTCTGATCTGTCAGGTGCATGCCTCATTTAATCGCTTCGAACGCCTCCATGAGTCGCTGGTCAAGGCGACACGTTTGGCCCGCAAACTGAAGAATCCTAAATTGTTGGCCTATTTGGCACTCTGCTCGGCGGTTAACGATTATGAATTGGAATATCATCGCAAGAGGCAGCCGGATCTCAATGGAATACGACAACGGAAACGGGGAAAGGGACGATATTCCCAGAGCTCGGTGGATTCAGAAATTGTTGTTTGAAATGAAGGGACAACAGCAGCGGCGACAACAGCCACACAGCAACAGCAGCAATTGTTGCTGGTGTTATTACTGCTGTTATCGCTGCTGCAATTGTTGCTAGAAATTCTGTATTTATTATTTTGTTTCGTTTTGTTTTATTTTCTTGCTTTTATTTATATTTTATTTGACAACGCTAGCAATAAATATGTATTAATTAACAATTTATTAACAATTATTATAAATTATGCACAATAAATTAATTAAACAACAGTAATTTTTGTTGCTCTTGCTACAAATGTTCTTAAAAACACAGTTTTTTGTGTATTTTTTTTAACGATTGCAATAAATAAGAATTAAATATTAAATAAACAATCAGCTGCTGCTGCCCCACAACTGTTGCTGCTGCTTTTGATGTTGTTGCTCCTGCTGTAATTTTTTTTTAGATTTATTTATTTTAAAAAGTTGTTTTAATTACTTTTATGTATATTTTATTTGTCAACGTTAGCAATAAATATAATTATTTAACAAAGCATTTAGCATAAACAAATTAACAACAATAATAAATTAACAAGCAGTTGTTGTTGAAGCTGCAACTGTTGCTGTTCTTGCTGCAAATGTCCTTTATACAAATTTTTATGTATATTTTTGTTTTATTTATTTATGATAACAATAAAAAAGTATTAACTATCAGTTGCTGCAACAGTTGCTGCTGCTGCTGCTACTGTTGTTGCTTTTGCTGTAAAATTTCTTTTATGCATTTTGCTCTTGTCTTGTTGTTGGCATTTTGTTTGTATTTGATTTATCTATAATATGATAGCAATAAATAAGTATTAATTAACAAAGCATTTAGCATTAACAATTCATTAACAATTATAATAAATTAACAATCTGTTGCTGCTGCAATAGTTAGACAACGCTGCGTTGTCGCAGACGCAGACGACGCCAACGTTGTTGCTGTTGCTGTTGTTGCTGCTGTTGTTGCTGCTGCTGTTGTTGTTGCTTCACCTGCACTTCATTAGCCATGTCATCAACAGCTTGACGACTTGGCTCATTGTTCAAACTGTTGCTGTTGCTGCTGTTGTTGCTGCTGCTGTTGTTGCTGGGCCTCACAGCGCTTTCATTGCTATTAGCAATTGCCGCCTCCTGGTCATCGCCTTTATTATCAACTGCTGCCTCATCATTCACATCATTATCATTATCATTATCATCATCATTATCAACATCCTCTGTCTCCATCTCAGCTGCAGCTGCCTCCGTTTGTGTTTCCCCCTCTGATTCCCCCTCAGTTGCTGTTGCATTTGCCTCTGTTTTAGTGTCAACGTCTTCTGCTGTCGTTGCTGCTGCTGCTTCTTCTTGCTCTACTCCTTCATCTTTGCCATCTTCTTCTGCTTCTCCTTCTCCTTCTTCGTCATCCACATTCACTTCATTGTCACTGTCGTTTTCCATTTGTGCAGCTTCAGCTGCTGTTGCTGCTGCTGCTGTTGTTGCTTCCTCCTCGCGTGTTGCCTCGGGCGTCTGCTCCTCCTCCTCCTCCTCCTTCGCCTCTTCCTCCTCCACCTCTTCTTCCTCCTTCTCTTGCTCTGTCTCCTTTTCCTCTTGCTCTGTTGTTGTTGTTGCTGCTGTTGCTGCTGGCGCCTCGTTGGCTGCTGTTGCCTTGTTGCCAATTGTTTCAATTACTTTGTTTAACTGCAATTCACTCTCGCCAGCAATATCATCGGCCAGTTGTTGTTTCTCTTGTTCCTGCTCCTTTTGCTTGTCCTCCCCTGCTGCAGCTTCTTCTTCTTGCACCGCATCTGCCTCTTCGTCCTCCATCTCCATCTCCTCCTCCTCTTCGTCGTCAGCTGTTGCTGTCTCTTGATCGCCCGCCATCAGCATTTCACTTTCAATGGGCAATGGCTCCAGCTCCAGCTCTGACTCTGACATCAACTCCGTTTCCATCTCCGTTTCCCTCTCTGCTTCCAGCTTCTGTTCTGTTTCCTCTGCCAGCTCCATCTCCTCCTGTTGCTCCTCATCTTGTTGCTCTTCTTTCTGTTGCTCTTCTTCTTGTTGCTTTTCTGCCAGCTGCTCATCCTGCTGTTCCTTTTCCTTTTCCAGTTTTTCCTTTTCCTCTTTTTCCTTATTATCTTTTTCCTTCTTCTGCTTTTCCTTCTCCTCTTTTTCCTCCGCCTCTTTTTCCTGCTTCTCTTTTTCCTTTTCCTCTTTTTCCTTTTCTTGTTTCTCCTTTTCTTGTTTCTCTTTTTCCTGTTTTATCTTCGCCTCCTGCTTTTTCTTCTGTTTTTCCCTCTCCTGTTGCTCCATTTTCTGTTTTTCTCTCTCCTGTTTTTCCTTTTCCTGTTTCTCCTTCTCCTTCTCCTGCTGCTTCTTTTTCTCCTTCTCCTCCTTCTCAATTTTCTCCAGCTGATCCGTCTCCGTCTCCAACTCCTGTTGCTGCTCCTCTTGCAACTCTGCATAATCATAATCAATTGCATCCTCCTCCTCCTCATTCTCCTTATCCTGCTCCTCCTCCTCATCTGCCAGCGTTGCCACACTCTGCGCTGCTGGTGGTGGTGGTGGCAACACTGGCTTGCCATTCTTATCCACATACTGCAACCCATCGAGACCCATTCGCATGCACTGGAAGTGCATCTCGAAGAGATCCGTCGTCGCCAGGCGAACCACAAAATCCATGCACATGTTCAGATTGTTATTGACCATGGCAATATCCGTTAACTGGACGCACATGGCCATGGGCACGCCCATCATGACGGGTATGCAGAAGGGCGTGGGATTGCGCAGAGAGATGCCATATTTGGACGAGGGTCTTTCATTCAGATAGACTTCCAGTTGTGCCTCCTCCAGTTGTGGCACGAATGTGATGTTGGCGCAAACTGCAACAAAGCAAGAAGAAGAAAGCAACCATAAGATAGAGACAGACAGAAAAAGACACAGAGAGAGAGAGAGGGAGAGAGATGGAGTGGCTTAAAAATAAGCGAAAGTTGCGGGTGTATGTGTGGCATGTGGCAACAGTTGCTGTTGCTGCTGCTGTTGCCGTTGCTGCTGCAACAGTTGCAATTGTTCATTGCCATGGGCAGCGACAAACAAACAATTTGTGGCATTTTGATTGGCAAATGCAAGCGTGTCACGTGACATGCCACAACATGTGGCATGCGGCATGTCAGACAGCAGACAGCAACAGCAACAGCAACAATCGGTAAATTCAGCAAAAAAAAAAAAAATTTAAAAAATTGACTATGTAGTATATGTCGTCGACAGGCAAAGCAACATCGAGAATCAAAATAATAATTACGATTTCTGACTTTAGCAAAGATCAAAAGAATGAGAAGAACAAAAATTGCTGTATATGTTTTCCTAATTTGCCACCAAAAAAAATAAAAATGGAATTTCGGGATAAAATCAATCACAAACGGTGTCAAAAATTCCGTAATCTCGAATATTTTGTCACAGGAATTTTCAATTCCATCCCCGCAAATATTTTAATTTTTTGGGGCTTTTAAAGAATTTTTTTTAGTAAAATCACACGTTTAGGACTTTTTTAACTACTTGAATGCCAAGTGTTTGCCATTTTATTCACATATTCAGGCCTGTTCCGAATTCCGAAAGTTTTCAAAAAGTAAAAACGAAATGAAAACGAACGTTTTACAATTTGCTGTGGCCAATTCCGATCGAAATGGTCTTGTTTTGACTTTTCAAGCTCGGTTTCGAAAACGTTTTCAAAATGCATTTTAAGTATTTCAGGTTGAATATAGCAGATAGAAGCTAAATTGAACTAAAACTTTGTGGTTCGAACTTTGTTATTCAATTGAAGCAACTTTAACAGCTCTAAATTGCGAGACTTGGTATCGAAAACAAAAATTAAAGTGAAACTCAGAACAGCTCGGTTTTGATTTTTATAAAATACTTTATAGATGCTTTTATAAAATTCTTTATAAATATACTTCAACTGTTTAAACTTGAAGTTGTGATGTTAATCGATTCCAAAAATGCTCAACATTATTATAACTTTCAGTTTATAATTTTAGGCATTAAATTAAAAGCTTTAAATGGCATTTACTTTTCAATCCGGTGACTCTACAGCACAAGTTATAAAAACGACAATTATTGTCGATTTTCGGAATTCGGAACAGCAATCAACGCGTTTTGTGGCAAATCGACTTGATTTCGGAATTCAGAACAGACGCGATTGTGTTAATTTAACAATAATATTCTGTATACATACTTAAAAAAATCTTGCCTAAATCAAAACTTTAAAAGTTGCATTTCACAATGATTATTCCTGCAAAAATATTTCAAAAATACTTGCTAAAATCAAGAATTTTAAACTTGAATTTTAGAATGTTTTTTTTTTTGTTTTTTTATTTATATTTTTTTTTAATTTGTGGCAAGTTGTTGTGAACGTTGCCGTTTACGTACCCTTCTGATCGAACTTGTACTGATCGACCTTGAGGCCCGCACAGCAGCCGCATTGTGCGCCGCGGCAGACGCACGGCTGGCCGAATGTTGACCAAATGGAGCCCTTCTCCGAATACTTGACGCTGGCCAAGTTGCGGCCCCGTGACACGCTCACTGTGGGTGGCAAGTACGGTGTGTTTGTGGCCAGCTCATAGAAGATCAGTCCGTTGCTGTAGCTGCGTGCCACCGACAGTGGCAACAAAACAATTGCTGCACATGCGCACAGGCAAACAATGAGTGCAACATTGGTTGGCAACATTTTTGGCACTTGGCAACACTTGCAACACGCGCTCAATACGAATATCCTTGCAGCGTGCGTGCAAAAAAAAAATAAAAGTAAAAACACACAACACACAACACTTGAAAATAAATAAAGAAATAATTTAAATTTGCTGCAGATTCGTTGGTTTTTCAGTGCTGCGATTTTTGGTTCAACGTTCAACGGTCGACGCAATTTATTCACGTTTATTCGCAATTGACAACCGTTCGCGAGCAACGACAATTAAATATTAAAACGCTGAGCGCGTCGAGCGTTTGCTTAAAAATGAAATGGAAACTGCTAGTCAACGTCGCAGTCGCCGTTGCCGTCGCCGTTGTCGTCACAGCCAGCGTCGGCGTCGACAGCGACAGCAGCAACAACAATTACAATGACAACAACAGCAACAACAACTACGACAATAACAGCAACAATTGCTGTTGTTGTCACTGCTGCGGGCTTTATTCATCTTCTTTTTGCTTTACTTTTATTATTTTACGATCAAACTCTTTTCATACTCTTTGCATTTAAGGTTTATAAATGTATTCAAATATTTTTTGCAAATTTCTTTAGTTTTTTATTTAAATTTGATTATTTGATTTTATTTTTGAACATCAATTTTTTTACTGACTACCCATAGTATTTTTTATAATTTTTTGAAAATTGCTGAAAATTACTATTTTTACCTATTTTTACTCCTTTTCATAGAAAAAGGGTAATTTTTTTAAATTTAAAAAAAACCATAAAAAAAAAACTAATGAAAATTTTTTTAGTATTGCTTGAAGAATTTTTTTGCATCATCATTTTTTGTTTGAGATCGCGAAAAAAGTTGAAGAAAAAACACTTTTACAAATATTCTAAATTTTCCATGGGTACTTAAAGGGTTAAATTTAAATAATAAGATTATTTAAAGAAATCTGCATCAAATCTTTTTTGTTAAAAGGATTTATTTTTTAAAACCTTCATCCACATATAATTATTTCCATGGGTGTATTCTTTCCATTTTCTTCTACGTCTCCTTTACACACTCTCTCTTTTTCTCTTTTTCTCTCTCTCTCTTTCTCTCTCTCTCTCGCCCTCTTTCTCTTTCTCTCTCTCGCTATCTCTCTCTCTAACTCCCTCTCGCTCTCTCTCGCTATCTCCCTTTTCTGTCTGTACGTCTCTTTTTTTCTCTTTTTATCTCTCTCTCTCTCTCTCTCTTTCTCCCTCCCACTCACACATAGTGTATTTCATTGTCGGCTTGCTTGAGAGTTACCGTTAACTCCAAAACTCCATTTGTCTGTTATCAGCACGCTGCAATCATCGACGTCGCTGCCTCTGTCGCTGTCTCTGTTGCTACCGATGCTTTTGCTGCTGCTGCTGCTGTCAGCTGTCGGCTGCGACGCTGACGTCGACGTCACTGAATGCTGCTGCTGACGGCCCGCAGCTGTTGTTGTTGTTGTTGTTCAACTTCTTTATTGTTGGCGTTTGCCAGTTGTCGCCGTTTTTCTTGTTGTTGTTTGTTTGGCTTCTTGACTTCTTTTGCTGCTGTTGTTATTGCTGTTGTTGTTGTTGCATCGCTTTGTTGCGTGTGCCGCGCGTTTTCATTTGACTTTGACAAGAAAATTGCGCCGGTCGTGACTCGCTGGGAAAGCCGAAAAACCAAAAAAAAAATTGCTGCCACTGTTGTTTATGTTTTTATTGTTTATGTTTTTATTGTTGTTGCTGTTGTTGTTGCCATTGTTGTCGCTGTTATGCAAAGCACAACTCTTGGGCCAGGTCAGGGTGCCAGCTTCTTTCTCTTCTTCTTCATCATTTTTTGCTCTCTTCTCCTCCATTTTGCATACGGGTTCTGCCTAAAAAAAAACTAAAAACTGAAAATTCAACAGCAACTCCCACCGTTAAAATAAAAAAAATAACATAAGAGAAAGAGACAGACAGACAGACAGATGATGAAGAAGAAGAAGCCGCTTGGTAAAAGCGTCTGATTTGTGGCCAAGTGTTTTTTGGCCGTATACATTGCTGTTTTATCAATGGAAAGCAGCGCAATTGTTTTCGGCCACATTTACTGTTTGTGCAATTTGGCCCAGACGACACCAAAAAAAAAAACCTAAACATAAAAAAAGCCAAAGTCAAGACGAGGCCCCAAAAAAAGGTCTTCAACTTGAATCGCATTAGGCGCAACGAACGAAACCCCGTCGCGATTGCATAATGAGTTAAATTTACTCCTCCCCCATTCATTACACTCCCCTCCCCCGCTCACACCCCTATCCCCCTTTAGCTACAGTCTCTCACCCCTCTTTAAACGGCCGCTGCAAGCGCAACGCCTACCACAGCTACTGGCAATCTTGTTAAGCGTTAACGGGACGCCGTTGCACAGTGGAACCAAACAGCTGATAAAAGAGAGGGGCGATAAAACTGCAAACAATTTAAAGCAGCTTAAAGCCATGGCTCAATCTGTTACATACACAGAAAAATCATCATTATACATAAATATCCAGTTTAAAATTCTTGATCTTAGCTTGTATTTTTTTTAAGCACATATGTATGCTTTTAGGATATTATTGTTAATTTATTAACAATGACGAACTGATTACGAGCCCAAAATTTATAGTTTGATGTAAAATCGGTCAGGGACCGCAAATAAGAGTTAAGAGAAACTGGATAAACTTTTATTTTAAATTTTTATTTAAAAATTAAAGAATAAAAGTTAGTTTTCAATATGTATTATAAAAATAAAAAATAAATGTTATATTCCAATTTGTACAGTTAATTTTAATAAAAATAAAAGTTATTTTTCAATTTTTAATATAATATTTAAAAAAAAAAAATTTTTTTTTTATTTTTGTTATAAAAATTTTAAATAAGAATTAATCTAAAATTTTTATTATAAAAGTTGAAAATTAAAAAATTTATTTAATAATTTATATTTTAAAAATTATAATCGTTACGATCCCTGCTTTCGGTACTTACAGTAGACCCTCAAAGGTATGCTATTAAATGTTGTCGAGCCACAAAAACAAATCATTTATTTTGCGAACTAAATCAAAGTAATCTTATAGATCTACAACTGAAAAATACAGAATTTGTTACTGGGCATCAAACTGAGCGACAAATATTTCAAAAATTTCAAATATATTGTGATTATTTGAATTTTTTGATTACAAATCATTAAAATCCAGTCACGTGAATTTTAGTTTTGTTTACAAAGAAAAACGCAGAGAAAATAATATTTTTTTTTTAAATAAAATGATACATTAACAACAATATAATTTAAAATTTGATGATTTTAACATTATTCGAAATTAAACAAAATGTATTATATCGAATTGAAAATTGTATTATAATTACAATTAGCAAAATTTGTATCATGTTGGTTCTACTGTGCAGCGGGGTAATGATTGAAAACATTGTCACCGTGGTAAAGAGCTGCGACAATTAACGCTAATTCGACGTCGTCATCGTCTGTCACTGCGACTACGACTGCGACAGCGCCAATTGCTATCAGGTGAAGTCAGAAATGCAGAAGAGAGAGAGGAGAGAAAAGGAGAGTGCGCTGGGGAGGGAGAAGGGGGGCAATCATTGGTGCAATGCGCCTCGTTTATGTAATGAGTGAGGATCGTGGCCATTGTGAGAGCCAATAGACAACGTCGCCGTCGTCGTCTTGGTCGTCGCATTATTAGGCATTATTATTCATTATTCAGTTATTCATTCAGTTATTCATTATTCATGTACTACAACTGATATTATCAATTTTGAATGCGGCCTCCTTTTCTCTCCCAGTCTTTTCATGGGACGTCATTAGTTGGTTGTCCAATTCCCCCCGACAAAGTTGATCAATTGAAGCAGGTGAACAGTGGGACATTGGGACAATTGGACAGTGGAACAATTGGACCGTTTTCTTGTGCACTCGATCTGGGTCAAGTGATGAATGCGTAACGAAGTCGAGAGCCGATTATTTGACACATGCATTGCAAATGACAATAAAATTGATTCACAACCCAGACGAAAATAGCATCCAAAATTCAGTCTTGAGCAACTCTGTGACGTAACTTGGCTATAATTACGAAACTTTCTTAAACTTGACCTCATACTGGAAAGAAAACATATAAAAATTGAAGCCCCACGGAGGAAACTTTTATTAAAAATTTTTTTGGTTCAGCCAAACAGTTTTCTAGACATAAAAAGAACTAAACCTAAAATTAATTAAGCGTCCTTCAAGGGAAAAGAAGATTTTTCGGATGCTTATGATGTGGAAAATTAATTGATGATTAATTTTTAGAGCTTAACAAAAGCCTTAACGGATTAAGTTATCTAAAATTCCACAACCACTGTTAGAAAATTAGAAAAAAATAACTTTCAGACGTAATTTGTATGCTCGAAATGGAAAATTCCAAATTCAGGTGCTTCTAATTTACCACAACACACAATTTTTTTAAAAATCGATAGTACAATTAATTTATCATTGGCCGCGTTCACCAGAACTAATCAATCAGCAATCATGTATTTTGTTTGCTCGATAACAAAGCATCACAATCAGAAAATTTCAGCGTACTATTTTGGTGATGAATTTTCCGTCATCATAATCACAAAATTTGAAATCATGATTGCTAAAGCATAGTATCCAGTTGTTGAAAAACCAGTTTGAAAGGTATCAACTCCATATAAAAAAAGGGTTGCAAACTGGCTCGAAATTATTTTGTAAGGCTATTTCTAAACCCTTGTATCCAGTACCTAAATTTGGGCAGCTCAGAAAATTTTTGGGTGTTTTACAACACTCTTTAATGACAGCTGGCAGCTTTTTTTTTTGACCTTTCAAAACATCGATTCGTTCAGTGTTTCGACTAGTCGAAATCATTTTGAGCAGCAATGGAGCCAAATAAGCAACAAAATAAGAGCCGCATTGAGCTCTTTGACAATGAAGAACGAATTAAATTAATAGAAGAGGTGCAACACAGACCGATCCTGTGGGATCTAACCTCTTTTAGTACAATATAAGTGGTCATTAATCCCATAATTAGGGTATTAGTTGCTACCAATTGTCTTATGACCGTATTGTCCATTTTCATTTTTCAATTATTTTCAATTTAATTTAATTGATTTATTTTATTGTTTATTTATTTTATGTGCACAGTTGACGCAACAGTGTGACCACAGCAGCATAAGACCAACAATCTCTCAACTTTTTAATGATTTTTGGTATTATGCTGTCACACTGAATTCTGAAAGGTCCGAAATCAAAACATCGAACATTTTGAGCGTCCAAAATATTTTCAACTACTGGATATTATGCTTAATCACTGCACTTCACCAGAATAATCATGCAAATTTCATCGATTTTTTGTTGTCGATTTGTTTTGGTGAACACGGCCATTGTGTACATAGTTCAGTTGATTTTTTAGAATTGATAAATTTGATTTCATATAAAATTTCATCGAATTTTCCAACACTTTTCGTCTGAATGACTTGCAAGACTTTTAATGTCAGAATGTAAAAATATTCAGACCAAAGCAAACAGTGAATTGTAAGCTTTTGAATTCTAATAAAGTATTTTAACAATTGTAACTTAAGATTGCTACAAATCAAAATAGAAGTAATTAACAAATTAAATTAAGCTATTCTGAAAAGGATCAAACTAGAGAAACTGAAAGCTGGTAAAGTCGGAAGGCAAAAACACTCCAAATATAAAAACTGTTTTTAATATCAGGTGAGTTTAAGACACAAAACATGAATACATACATATAATAAAAAAAGTTCAATCTAATTTTTTAACATTCAGGTGAGCGGAAAATACAACATCAACGATGCCAATGCCATCAGAACAAAGGCAAGGATTTTTGAAAGTCCTTTTGCTGTTAACTGGTCTAGCAACTATGGGATACCTAATAATGCCTTATATCAACAACAATAATATGAAGGAGCTCAGCATCGTATTGGCTCCATTGTTGAGTGGTCTCGTTGTGGCGAGTTTCGCATACGGAATTGTTTACGTGGACAACCTCAATCCGGGCGTGACGTCACCAACTCCATTCTCCACCGATCCCAATGGATGCGCCCAACAGCAGCTGGGCTTTGTGGGAGCAATTGCCTCGGGAGCTATCGTTACTCTCATAATGTATGTAAATTCCTAAACATTTACATCTGATCATATATGTCAGTTGTAGTATAATCTTTATTCATTAATGATATGATAAACTAAAATGTCGAAAAAAACAAAAATAATGAATGCTTGTAATAAGCACACGTAATTAATTATGTTTCTATAATATCTTAGCTTATGTGAGGTTAGAAAATGGCAATATATCATATTCAAAATACAATTTAAATAATGCTACTAAAAAAAAATTCTCTGAAGTAAATTTGATAATACACAAATAAAAAAAATGGCTTGTTTCTATTAATTTTCCCATTTTAGTTTTTTTTTATTCAGGGAAATCAAAAAAATACCTTGATGTTTAAAATAAACCAGCCATACAATTTTTGGATGGGGTATCCTCAAACCGAATAAGTACTTATTAAAAGATTTTATTTTAAAGCAATAATTTAAAAAGTTTTTTTCAAAAAACTATAAAAATATATATTTTTTAAACTTATATTTAAAAATCACAAAATAAGTCAATTACTCGTAGCTTTTAATTTTAAATTATAATCTAAAAATTATATGAAAGCTTGGTCTGTTAATTGTATACAGAAAAAATATAACATTTGAAATGTCTATATCCTATTCTCTTTAAAACCGAGAAGAAAAAATTTACAAGAATATATTATTATAGGCTTCTTCTTATGTTTGTAACATACTACTGCACAAATCTATAATACCCTACCTTATGAATGGGCGTAAAAAATATGTACAAGCATATAACAAATGAATACAACAAAATCGATTAGTATGCGTTTTGAGTTAATCGGATACTCGTAACTACGGATAACTGCGAGTAAACATGTAACTACTATCTGTACTCATGAATGTTTAGTTCGCATAAATCTGTAACAAACGCTTCCTTGAGTTGGCCAGATATGCGACATAAATCAACATCGAAATCCGTGCCAGAGATACACGCGTGACACGAAAAGTAAGCTTAGGTGAAAAGAAATAATAAAATTTTGTAAATTTGCTGGAAATTTTTATATTTATATATAAAAAGAATTAAGAAAATAATATTCTGTAAATTTACTGCAACTAAATATTGTAATTAAATTAAATATACTAGCAACTCAAAAATAATTAGTATATAAAAGAAAAATATATAAAAAATTGAATTTTAATTAAGTAATTAGCAACTACAAAATAATTAGTAAATAAAAAAAATAAATATAACAAATTGAATTTTAATTTAGTAAAAAGTAATAATAATAATTTTGAAATTTGTTATATTTTGTACTCGACTCTGATTGTGTCTAGGCCATAAATATAAGCTAAGTTTGTATCGCTTGGATGTTGATACATATTAATAAATAAATTTAAAAAAAATTAAGCAGCATTCGATGTTTTTAAATACTTATTATTAGATCCGTTTGCCCACCATTATCTAGTATAACCAGATATGATATTGATCCGATTCCAGCGATAACTTTCATTTTCTTTAAGTTATCTTACTAAAATGCGTGTCACGCCAAACACGCCCATCCCCAACTGGACCATCGCTAATAACCGGTCAATTGCAAACAAAATGTAATACAACGACGAAGCTTTTGTCTCGTTACAATTTGCAATGCGACTGGTTTCAGCCGCCGGCGCCTGTCCAGGAATTGGCCCACGCTGGCCTGGGCAGTTGGCCATTAACAGCAACGGCAACAGCAGCAATAACAGGTGTGTGTACTGTGGATAGACTGGACGATACCCTGTAAAGCATAATCATTTATTTTGATCCACTCATCTCGAGTTGCTTTTAAAGCATGCCATAGCATTTGTTTATAAATACATAATGCAGCCTAATTTTGATATGACAGACCGTATTGACCTAATATGGTAGCCCTAATTCTTATAATCAGAAGAGGTATACTTAAATTTAGCTGTTTAACACATTTTTGGCAAGCTTAGCCAACTGATAAGAAGTGAAAGCATGGGTTCCAACAACATATGGTCACCCTAATTTGAATTAAGTATTTTTTAACACAATTTTGTCAAAAAAATTGAGGTACTTTTAAATAACTCTAATAACAGAACACTTTAATAACCAAAAACTCCAATAGGAACACAAATATTTACCAAACATGGTCACTCAAATTTCGAGCAGCAAGCAGAATTTATACATATACTTAAATTTAGCTGTTTAACACATTTTTGGCAAGCTTAGCCAACTGATAAGAAGTGAATTCATGGGTTCCAACAACATATGGTCACCCTAATTTGAATTAGGTATTTTTTAACACAATTTTGTCAAAAAAATGAAGGTACTTTTAAATAATTCTAATAACAGAACACTTTAATAACCAATAACTCCAATAGGAACACAAATATTTACCAAACATGGTCACTCAAATTTCGAGCAACAAGCAGAATGTTATATTTGTCGTTGTGCAAAAGAGCTTTAAAATGCAATAAATGGTGTGTTCTCACTCCAATTATGGTATGGTCACTCTATGTGGTATGGTCACTCTAATTAGTATAAACTCTAAGATAGTTGGATCTTTTGATGGATGCATTGTTTTAACTATCAACATAAATATTTTCTCCCTGTCTGTTGCATAATTAGGTACAAGTGGTTGCTACCCCCAGTGTGTAGTTTGAGGAATACAGGGTATATATAAAAAGTAGTTCGCTGACAGGCTGAATATGTGACGTGAACGTGTACGGGGACGTGGACTTGGACTTGGGCATTGGCTGCATTACATTTTTGGGTAAGTGTCTGCAGCATGGATTAGAGTGACCATTTTGGCGTGGCATTAACCAGTTCACCCGCTGCTTGCCTTGCATTTCATTTCATTTGATTTTATTTATCTAGTCATTTTTTTTTTTTGTGACTAGACTACACTTCCGTTTTCCGGTCCAGGCATTAAACTGGATCATGGTCCAATCTACTTGTGGAAAGATGGGTATATAAATGCGTGGCGACTGCAATGGGGATCAACAAACGTGGCACAGCCAGCGACAAGATGACACGACTCCTGATCCCGATCCTGATGCTGATGCTGCAGTTGCTCGGTGGCAGCTTCTCTTCAGCAATTCAGCCAGTGATTTTCGCGCGCATTCCGCGTTCCGTTTTCGGACCACAGTCATCATCATTGGGCTGGAATACCGTTAGTAGCGCACCATCATCATTGGGCTGGAATACCGTTAGTAGCGCACCATCATCATTGGGCTGGAATACCGTTAATAGCTTTAGTCCAATTGGATTGGGACATATGACCAAGGATGAGCTGTTGACGCTGCTCGAAGCATGGCAAGAAGTGGAGGATGACACAACGCACCATGAGCACCATGAGCACCATGAGCATCATGAGCACCATGAGCCAGAGCCGGAGCCGGAGCCCATTGAGACGACACGAGCTCCACCAAAGCGTCCGGTGAGACCAACACGTCGACCACGTCCACGACCAAGGCCAACACAGGCACCACCACCGACAGAGGAGCCAGGTCCAGAGTTGCCACCGCCCGGTGCACCGGTCTCCGTGCGTCTGCCCGCCTTTGTGCCCATCCAGCTGTCGGCCATGTTTACGCCACCTGTGGCAGTTGCCAATGGCGGCGGATTTGATGGAGCAACTGGCGGCGGAGGAGCAGGTGGAGCGGGTGGTGCTGGAGGAGCAGGTGGCGGCGGAGGCGCTGGTGGAAGAGGTGGAGCTGCTGCCGGTAGAGGAGGACGAGGAAATGGTGCCGGAGCTGCTGCTGCTGGAGGCGGCGGCGGTGGAGCTGGAGGCGCAGGCGGAGCTGCTGGCGGTGGAGGAGCAGGTGGCGGTGCCGGTGCTCGCATTGGCTTTGGCTTTGACAACGATTTTGCCGACCTGGATTTGGTTGGTCAATCGAATGAGGAAGCATCGCCGCGACTTTTCCGCTACATGCAGCTGCCCATGACACGCGCCCAGCCACGCCCACGTGCCGCCCAGGCGCACGTGACGCGCAACACGCTGGAAAGCGTCGACACGGGAATCGCGCCACTGGCGAATTTCATCAATGTCAAATCGAAAAACACCAATTTTAGGCCACCAATGAGTTTGCCAGTTCAACAAGGGCCACCTGTGAGACCCAGGTAAGCATTCAATTTTCCAAATATGTGTATAAAAATCCTCACATCAATTGTGTTTCGGTTTCTTGCAGATTTGCGATGCCACCATCGCCATTCTTGGCGAATGCACCTGGTCCACTAGAACTGGTGCCCTCATCGCAGATCATTGGCAATTGGCGCGAGTGAGACCAAAATCCATGAGACCATCTCCCTTTACCTGTTTTTTTTTCTTAGTCATAATAAATACACTTATTTATATATAAGTACGTAAAGAATATGTGCAATATTTTAAATATTGTCAGTATTATTAAGCCCCAATACCACGAATTCTATCAATTAATAAAAATACATTTAAAACTGAAATTAAAAGTTAAAAAGTAACGACCTTTAACAAAAGCAGAAACTTAACGAAAAACCATAATTCACATCAAGCAACTGCAATAAAAAAAAAACAAATTGTGAATTGTATATTTACAGCTTGAACGTTTTTATTGAACGATCAACAAGTTTAACTTGATGCGTAAAACTATAAATATGTATATGCACTTAAAAAATATATAAATATATTTGCAACTGTTGCCTGCTGCGTTCGTCAACTGTGTGGAGCAGCTTCGTCAGGTGTGGAGCAGCAGTCCTGCCAACTCGCTTGCTATTGCCAACAGTTGGCAGCACGTTTAACTGAGTATTTGTGATAGCAGTACCATAAGTACTCGATACTTTCGATAGCAAAACAATAAAAATTTCGAACGATTGACGATGACGAACGTTTAATGAGCAATATTTAAACAAATTAAATAATTCATTAACGAATTTAAAGTGTACGCGTGTCGTGTGCATGTGTTCGTATGCAATCATATCCAATACAGTGCATTTAAGTCAGCGAACAAAGATTTACGGCCGCGTCTTTTGCAATCAGAGAAGGCCGTCAACGTAAACGACGACGACGTCACGCTGACTCCGGTGGCGGCCAACAAGACAAGACGAGAGTTGACAGAGGAGGCGTTAAGATGACCGCCTCGGACAAGTACACGTATCAGCGCACCGTGCTCTGCCTGGCCCGCGTTCTGGCTGGCATACAGCCCACGCCATGGGACAAGGTCGGTTGAAGGCTCAAACTTAAAGGCAGTGCTTGTGTGGGAGGTGGGGTGTTGGTGCTGTGTTATCATTCAGTGGCTCTGTGTGGGTGTGCGTGTGTGTGCAGGGGATGGGGGGTGTGTATGCTGTAAGGAAACGCTTGTAGGCTGCAAATTGAAAATCGAATTTTTCGCGCAACTAACGTTGACCTTGGGGCCAAAACAACAGTGCTGCCAGGAACAGCATTTTTCCGGTCAAATCTGGCTATTATTCAAAGTTCTATTGAGTGAACAAATCAAGCGGAAAGCGGAAATGCTGATTTTTTATTTATTGCTTTTTTTTTTTAAGATGAATTTTGAGAAGATATGAAATATTGTATAAAATTTATTAAAAGTAAAATAAATGCAGGCCTCAAGTTTCTAGTGATTCTGCGGACAATTGGTTTTTAAAACAAGCGCACGAATATTCGCTGTATTTTAAATGTCAGATTTTTAGATTTTATTGTAAAGAATTAGCTTAATTTATAAAAAAATTAAAATTAATGAAGTCCCCAAATTTCTAGAGATTTTGAAGACAATTGGTCTTTAAAACAAGCGCACGAATAATCGCTGTTTTTTAATTGTCCGATTTAATTTGCATACAAATATACTTTATTAACATTTTTGGTTGATTAGAGATTTAAAAACAATTCGTTTTTTTTTTAAGATTTTATTGTTTAGAATTTAGCTTAATTTATGAAAAATTAAAATTAATGCGGGCTCCAAGTTATTAAAGATTTTGAAGACAATTGGTCTTCAAAACAAGCGCACGAATAATCGCTGTTTTTTAAATGTCCGATTTAATTTGCACACAAATTTAAACTTATTAATTTATAGCAAATTTTAACTTATTAATCTTTTTTGGAACAAGATCAACGACAATTGATTTAAGTTGACTAGAAATTTATAAACAATTCGTTTTTTTTTTAGATTTTATTGTTAGGAATTTAGCTAAAAATAGCTCTTTTTTTTAATACAGTCCAAAGTGGGCAACACTGTTGAACAGACATGCGTGTAGTGCAAACGTTGTTGGTTTTGTTATTATAATAATTATTTGTATAATCGTTGTTGTCATATGCCCGCTGTTGACCTTTGACATATCTGTATCGCCACAGGTGCAAACGTTATTTCGCTACTGCCCCCAGGAGAATGCTTCGGGAGTCTTTTGCTTGGATTCACGCGCCCAGGATGCGGTTGTTGCCTTGGGCATATATTTTCTGGAAGGCGGCTGCCAGCATGAATCCCAAATTGTGCCCTATCTGCTGCGATTGGCCAAGAGTCTGCCCAAGGCTCGAATACACGATGAGCGCAGCACCAAAGTTGAACGTAAGTCAAGGGAATTAGAAACTTTGTAGGACGCCAGCTAACTTTTGAATTATTTCTACGTTTACAGGCGTGCGCATTCCCGCAGCGGAAAAGTTTAGTTTCTGTTTGAACACACTGCTGTCGGATATAGCAGCCAAATGTCCCGATTCCAGGGAGGAGATCATACTGAATCAAGTGGAAACACTGGGCACGCTGGCGAACATTGTGAAGCCCAGCAAGGATAGCAATTCGGCGCCATCTCCGCATGTCCTGTGCAATGCGACGGTGCCGCTGTTGTTTGGCTTGGCCAGATCTATGGGTCGGTATGCCAGCAATGATCCGCCGCTGCTCTGTCGCATCTTTCCGCCCGAACAGTTGCCCATTATGCGGGCCAGCGTTGGTCATGGCCATGTCAACCATTGTCATGGCTCCTTTAGCAGCAGCGAACGCTTGACGACCACACAGTTTCGTCCCATTATACCGCGCTCGATGTCGGGCAGCTTGGCGCACAGTCAAACGCCAGCGGATCAGGAGCATCGGATGCGTTCATTGGGCAGCAAACAGAAGCCATCGTTGCAGAGTTATTTCTCCGTGCCGTATGATCCACGTACGCATTTCTTTACACGTTACGGCTCCAGTTTTAATCAATTCCCCCATATGCGTGTCAACATTTGCGAATCGCCGAGCAAAACTGGCATTAAGCCATTGTATCGTGTGCCACCATTTCCCATCCAGCATTTGCAGACCATATTCGCCGTCTCCAAGAAGCTGTTGACCAAAGATACTCTCGAGTATTTGGATGAGCTGGGCAGTGATATCTTTTCATTGCATTTAAACAATGGCAATTGCTACAAGAGTTTCTCGGAGATGCTCAACTTGGTGTTGGTGACGTTGTTGCGCGAACTGCTCCAACATCAGGTTGATTTGCCCACACCCTTTACCAAGGATGTCCAGGAGTTTGTCAAGCGTCTCTTTCTCAATGGCCAAACGGAACTGCAAAACAAACAACAGGATCAGGAGCGCGAGAGACGCGAAGAGAACGGCATTGCGGTCGTCAACAAATACAAAATCAATGTCATGGCCAATGCCGCCTGTGTGGATCTCCTCGTTTGGGCCATACGTGATGAAACAGGTGCGCATGGAACTAGTTTCCACATTTACCATTTACAAAAGTCTCATCTTAAGTTTTCTTTTGATTATTGTATTTTTTATTTATAGCTAATTTTATGCCTTTGCAGTTGGTTTAAAGTCCGTGTGATTTTCATCACTTATTTCTTTATTAGTTTTCCAATTTATTTTAGTTTTGAAATTAGTTTCAGTATCTTTTTACATGTTTTTTTCTTAGATCTTTTAATAGTTCGTCCCAAAATATAGATATTTTCTACATTGTTTACATCTGTAATTATAATTACAAGAATTATCTGCTGAAATTTTAAGAAACCATTTTTTAAATCCATCTTTAATATAAAAATTTTTAAGATTATCTGTTGAATTCTTGAAGAACCTTTTTAAAACCCATTTTTGAACATTTTGGTTTTATTATTCTAGAACAGCTTCTTTGTTTATATTTTTAAAGCGTCCATATTTCTTAACGTTGTATCAAAACTAAGTATTTAAGTTTATCAAATTAATGGCCAAAACTTGTTGGAAACAAATTTTTAAGAAATATAGTGTAATTATTGAGTCAATTGAGTAAACCAGAATCAGTTTACTTAGTTATAGCTTGAATTTCTCTTATTTCTTTATAAGTTTACCAATTTATTTTAGTTTTGAAATTAGTTTCATTATCTTTTTAAATGTTTTTTTCTTCGATCTTTTTTATTTGTCCCAAAATATAAAAATTTTCTACAAACTTTGCATCTGTAATTATAATTACAATAATTATCTGCTGAATTCTTGAAGAACCTTTTTAAAACCCATTTTTGAACATTTGTTTAGTTATTCTATAAAAGTTTCTATGTTTATATTTTTAAAGATTCCATTTTTCTTAACGTTGTTCTCAAAACTAAGTATTTAAGTTTATCAAATTAATGGCCAAAACTTGTTAGAAACAAATTGTTAAGAAATTTAGTGTCATTTTTGAGTCAATTGATTGAATCAGAATCAGTTTTCTTAGTCATAACTTTAAGATCCTACTGCCTAGGTATAACTGAAGCATCGGCATTAGCCGATAAACGCTTTTAATTCTCACAATTTATTTTTGTACCTTAAGTTGTGTGTGTTTTTTAGAGTTGATACGGAATATTTTTACAGTTGACGTCGACTATAACGTGCCATCCTTGCAAAATGGCTTGCATTTTTTATTGAATAAAGGTCAAGAGCAGTTCCCATCGCCCCCCAAATCCCGAATTACTGAAATTACCAACTCCTCCTCTGTCTCCGTCAAGCAATTGTTTATAATTAATTAAAGTTACGTTGTTGTGTTTATTCATTTTTCGTGTTCTCGTTGCTCTCACGGCATGTTTTCAGTAGGGGGAATCCCCCCCCCCGGCAATCAAAATATCATTTGTTTCATGCGCTGTGTTGCATGCCACAATATTTTCTTATCCCTTCTTATGTTGAGGTTGTCGTTTAGCCTTTGTTCCTCCTTCTCCCGGATCCCAATCATAATCGAAAATGTTCAATATTTCCATACTAATCGTTTTTCACTTTCACAGAGGCTGACAAACTTTGCGGACGCCTCTCGCAGAAGCTGAATCTGGTGCTGAGTCATAAGATCGTCATGGATCACATGCCGCTCTTGATGGTCTGCCTGGAGGGATTGGGCAAATTGGCCCAGAAGTTTCCCAACATTGCCGGCACATCGATATCGTATCTACGTGACTTTCTGGTCGATCCAAGTCCCATTCTTGGCAAGCTTCATGCCCATGCAATGCAAACGTTGGCGCTGCAGAAAAAGGAAAAGGAATTGACGCCCTTCAAGATTGTCGTCCAACATTCCGATTCACGGGCCGTCGTCGACATCTTTGGGGATAATCAGAAACAGGCTGGCGGCACTGGACGCAGTGGATATGCCGCCTTTGAGGCGCTACGAGATGCGGCCATTGAGAATCTATCGATTGCTCTGCGTGCTGCCCACACATTGGATCAATTCTGTGTTCCGGCTTTGGTGGCCAATGTTTCCAATCGTCTGTTTACGGCAGAGAAGCACGAGAGGTGAGTTTGTTCGAAGTTGACATATAATAAAGTATGAATCTCTGAGACTAGAAAATAAGTTAGAGAGATTGGAAATACGCGGGTATAGAATAAATTTAGATGAAGGATAAATTTAAATTGGTTTATAATTTATTTTAGTTTTAAATTAAATCAAATTTCTTTAATTGATTTTATATTTTATACCCTGGGGGTATATTAAGTTTGTTCAAAAGTATGTAACAGGCAGAAGGAAGCATCTCCGACCCCATAAAGTGTATATATTCTTGATCAGCTTCAAATCCGAGTCGAAATAGACATGTCCGTCTGTCCGTATGAACGATTGGATCTCAGAGATGGTAAGACATAGGACCACCAAATTTTAAATGAAGACTCCTTATTATGTCAGGCAATATCAGTTTATGTTCAAATTTTGCCACGTCCACTGTGTGGGGCGTAATTCACCAAAAATCTTTATCAGCTTTAATTTAGGATTTTAAGTTACATTTTTAAATTCTTTTTATTTTAACGAGTGGAGGAAAATGTTCAAAAACTAATCACCAACTTTCATCACGATTGGGACATAAATAGTGAAGATATTAACGATTTTGTCAAACACCTTTTAAATGCAATTCTATAAATAGAATTAATAGTCAATTAATTCATTTTATATTTACTCTGCCAGAATGTACATTGAGTATGTAAGTATATCGAGTTTGCCAGCACAGCATATGTGTCGCAGTTGTCGAGGTGATAAGTGCTCGACAAGCAAACTGGGAGATCGCGGTTCAAATCTCGGTATGGGCGGTTCAGGTTATTTTTAAACTTAAAATATTTTTCTTTTTTTTAATTGTCCTTCTATTGCTAGAGATACGCAGCCGTGCGCGGGTTTCGTGGGTTCGATTCCTGGTTTGGTCAATCAATTTTTTTTGTTTTATTTTTGGTTATTTTTACTTTTTATAAATTTTTAAAATTTAAATATATAGCTGCCATAAAAACGATAGGTCGATATGTAAGGATTAGTATGAGAATTGGATGGGCATCAAATGCTCGGCGTGCCGAGGCCTAGGCCCAGGGTTTATTACTGTCGAGTGCACTCGACTGTTCCGCTTGTTAAAGATATAAATTTCTAAACGATTTCCCATCTTTCTCCACAGCGAATCGACGTTGGTTAGCTTGAACATCATTGTGATGCTGGGACACGTGGCTGTTGCCTTGAAGGACACCTCGAAGACAACACAAAACATTCTGCAGTTTTTTATCCAACGCTTTTGCAAGGTGCCCTCGGAGCAGAATGCATTGATTGTGGATCAATTGGGCTGCATGATCATCTCGCAGTGTGAGACGCATATCTTTGATGAGATCATGAAGATGTTCTCTCGCGTAACAGTGCAATCGGCATCCCTGGCATATACGTCAGATCCGGAGCATCGCAAGCAGTTCCATCACGTGTCCGATGCGGTTGTGAATGCCTTGGGAAATATTGCCGCGAATATTCAAGGTGATTCCGAGATGTTGGAGCTGCTGGGGAAACTGCTCGAATTGTTTGTTCAGATTGGATTGGATGGCGAGAGATCGTATGACAATACACCGGGTGCCCAAAAGGCCAGTTCGCGTGCCGGGAATCTGGGCATGCTCATACCCGTCATCGCTGTCCTCATGCGTCGCCTGCCGCCGATTAAGAATCCCCGCCAGCGATTACACAAATTGTTCAAGGACTTTTGGGCCTATTGCGTGGTCATGGGCTTCACAAATGCCCGGCTATGGCCAGCGGATTGGTATCAAGGTGTCCAACAAATTGCGGCCAAATCGCCACTGCTCATCTCCCAAACGGCCCACAAATCGGATATGCGCGAGCTCAATTATACGCTGGCCATTAAAAGCGATTCGGTCAATGAGCTACGCAGTCAGATTATTGTGCTCCTCGAGCATTCAACGGATAATGTGGCGGCTTCAATCAATAAGTTATCCTTTGCCCAGTGCACGTACCTGTTGAGCGTCTATTGGCTGGAGATGCTGCGCGTCGAGAACGCCGATGAGCCGAGTCTGGAGCCCATTATGAGCTATCTGTGCGACACAGCCTTGCAGAAGGATAAAACCGGCATCTGGCAGTGCGTCAAGTGGTGAGTTCTATAGGGGATTATTTTTCTTTATTTTTAAATACTTTGAATTTTCATGAAATATCCATGCATCTGTTTAGTTTTCTTGATAAATCGATAATTGTATGTATGGCGTTTTGTTAAATTCAATTTTAAACTCGATGCTGTATTTAAATTTACACCATTATTCCTATCTTGAATTATGACAGGGAAATGCAGTGAGGTTGAACTCTAGTTAGATATCACCAGACAAAGAAAAGTAGAAGAAAATAGTTTAAAGAATGTATAGAAAAGTTCTATGACTAGTTTTCAATTTAAAATAAGTTTATTAACTGGTAAAATGACATCTCACAAGATTCTAGAAAACAAGAAGTAAATACACTTCTTCGGGTCTGTTCCGAATTCCGAAAACGAGTCGATTTGCCACAAAACGAGTTGATTGTTGTTCCGAATTCCGAAAATTAACAGTAACGGGTCACAACTAAAATTCTGGACTAATTTCAAAAGTCCACCAAAAATTTATTTTTGATTAATACTTACTGAATTTATTTTTTTTATAAAGGTCGTAATAATATAAGTTAATTTTATTTAATGGACTTGATCAAAATGTCCTTTGTCGGCCACACTACGCCGTTTTGTGCAGACTCTCGAAAATGCACGTTGTACGCCCTTTGGGTCAATTTCTTTTAGCCACTTTCGGATGCGACGTGTCAACTGAGTAAATTTTGGCCTTCCATCCATTCTTATACACTAATCTTTTAAGTTCAACAAAAAAAACTGCAATTGATGTGGAATTTCTGTCTTTGGGAACAAATTTAATATTTTTGCTTACCAAGAATTAATGATTTTTTTTTGTAATTTTTGCACATCCACCTGCATTGCGATCTTACTAGCTGGATTTGCGTCTCAGTGCAACCTGGTGACCGCTGCTTTTTTTTGGCTTTGATATTTAATGATTTTAATATTTTGCAGATATGTTGCAGTGAGCATCCGAATTTCCGGGCCGCTTCAGCTTGGCTTATTCCATTTTTATTGTTAAAAGCAGTCTTTAGCTTTTAAATGATTTTTGTAGTCATAATTGTTGATTTTCTTTAAGAACCAGACTGCCTTCCTATTTTCAAACTGCTGAGAATTAAATATAGAGTGCTTTTTGCCACGCCCTCCACCATAAAATGGTAACAGGTGTAAGTTTTTCCATGCTCTTTGTGATCTTGGTAAAAGCGTACAATACGTTTTCGCAGCTGTTGCTGTTTGGAAGCCATTTTGAAGTCTAATATAGTGCACAAATTTTTTTGGAATTATTTGGTAAAAAAAACATGCAATAGCTGATTTTAGTACCAAATATTTTTGTTATACGACAAAGCATGCCTAAGCTGCAGGCACTCAAAATCTGTCCAGAATTTTAGTTGTGACCCGTTAATTGTCGTTTTCAAAACGTCACCGAATTCAAAAGTAAATGCCATTTAAAGCTTTAAAGTAAATACCTAAAATTATAAGCTGAAAATTATAATAATGTTGAACATTTTTGGAATCGATTAACATCACTACTGCAAGTTTAAACAGTTGAAGTATTTTTAAAAAGAATTGTTTTAAAAGCATCTATAAAGTATTTTTTAAAAAACAAAACCGAGCTGTTCTGAATTTCACTTTAATTTTTCTTAACGATACCAACTCTCACCTCTAGAGTTGTTTCAATTGAATAACAAAGTTCGAGCAACGAAGTTTTAGTCTAATTTACCTTCTATCTGCTATATTCAACCTAGAGATGGGCATGGGCCTCCTTTTTGAGGCACGGCACGGCCCAAGCACGGCTGGTAAAAACTGAGGCCCAACACGGCCCAACACGGGATTTTTTTAAATAGGCACGGCACGGGCACGGCACGGCCAAACACGGGCGCTTTTAATAAAAAAAATTTATTCATTTTTGTCATCGTGGCGTCACTTTTTTATTATAATCGTGCTATCGATGTTGTAAGTGTTCGCAAATTGTGCGATACATCGATGAATTCTACAGCTCAAGCTGACAAACAAGCGATAAAACTACGCCAACTTATCGATAGTACCATATTTAAGTTCAAAATCTGTACCGTGCCTACCGTGCCTCCCGTGCCTACCGTGCCTTCCGTGCCTACCGTGCCTACCGTGCCTACCGACTTAGGCACGGTAAAACACGGCAATTTTTAATAAGGGGCCCAACACGGCCCAACACGGATTTTTTTTAAATAGGCACGGCACGGCACGGACACGGCACGGCCCATGCCCATCTCTAATTCAACCTGTGCTACTTAAAATGAATTTTTGAATCGATTTCGAAACCGAGCTCGAAAAGTAAAAACAAGCCCATTTCGATCGGAATTGCGAACAGCAAATAGTAAAACGTTCGTTTTCGTTTAGTTTTTACTTTTTCAAAACGTTGGGAATTCGAAACAGGCCTGATAATATACGAAATTCATCTTCTACTTTTGATTTCATTTAGGAGTGAGGTAAACTTCTTTCTGAGCATGAATTTTTACTGCTAAAGTGTAAAAGCCTAAGAAAGATTTAATGATTCTCTGGCAAATAAAATTCCCCCATCGTATCGGTGGTGTTATTCGACTTAACATCTTTTAGGCTTTCTTTTCTTTATTACTCATTGTAATATTGTAATATCTATTGTAATTATTAATATTAATAACTATTGAATATTTTGTATCTATGATTTAATTACTAAGAATATGAAAATCTGACAAGAAAGATAGGAAAGAGATATGATTACAAATAACTAATGGAAAGGAAAAAATAACGACAGACAGAAACCAAAAATATTTTATTTATAATCGGGCTAAAAATCAAAGCTAAAGTAGCCAAATAATGGTATATAATTTCCTTAATTTTTGTAAACTAATTTTATTTTTCTTTAGTTCATTTACCAAATTTCTAACTGTTTCAGTTTTGATTACTTTAAATTTTATTCATATTTTTATTTTGTTTGTATTCTTTTTACAAATTCGAAGGATTTTTCAACCATTTCCCTAACTTGATTAACTAAACTTTACATTTTTTTGTTTTATTTTGTACAGTGTGGCCGATCAGGTGTTTGAGAAGTTCCGCAATGTGTTGTACGCGCACGACGAGATCCGCGAGAAGGTGCTGGAATCGCAGGCGACACTGTTGCTGGTCTACTTCAATCACATCCACAAACAGATCCAACTGGTGGCCGATCAGTATCTGTCCCAGTTGGTGGATCGTTTTCCCCACTTGCTGTGGAATCGGCGTGTGCTGTGGTGCATGCTGGACATACTGCAATTGCTGGCCTATTCCCTGTCCCTCGATCCGAACGAGGAGACGCCCACGTTGCGAGTTGTGTCCACACCGTATACGTTGCAATTGATGGACTCGCTGCCGGCTAGAGAGTTGCGTCTCAAGGATTTCGCCGATCGCTGTCAGGGGATTGTGAATGAGGCCATGAAATGGGCGCCACGTTCAACACGCTCCCATTTGCAGGAATATCCGAATCAGATACCCACACCCGTTCTGGCCCATCACAGTGGTCTGGCGTTGGCCTTTGATTCGGTGGTCAATAGCGGCACTTTGCAACCGGGCAATACGCTGAGCAATCTCAGCAAGCGTCCCAGTTGCGTCAACTCGGATACGCCGCGCTTTGTGTCCGTGCTCTGTTTGCGCAGCAAATATGCGGGCGAGATAAGCGGTCTGTTGTCCGTGCTGAGTGACCAGGATAAGGCGGGACTTGCCGATCGTTTGGTCAACGATGTGTGGGGCGCGTGTGCGGAGAAGAGCGATGCACGTCATCGCGGCGCCTTGTGGCGTGCCACCGCGTACTTAATCATTTGTGCCGACATCGATCGCAAGCTGCTGCACGCGGTGGCCAGTTCCCAGCTCGAACTATTCACGGAATCCGCCATGGAAACGGCAGTGGAATGTTGGCAATGGGTATTGACCGCACGACAGGATTTGGAGCTGTGTTTTATACAGGAGATGGTCAGTGCCTGGCAGACGACATTTGAGAAGCGCATGGGTTTGTTTGCCTGGGACATGGAAATGACGCATCCCTTGGCGGCCTACGAGGGCTGCAAGTTGGTCAGCAAACCGATATTGATAACACCGCATCTCATCTGGCTGCAGTTGCTCTCGGAAATGGTGGACACGGCCAAGTATTGTAATCGCGATAAGGTGGAAATGTTTTGTCTGCTGCTGCATCGTTGTTTGCCCATTTTGAAGAGCAGTCGACAGAATCGTCAGGTGGCCACCGTCGGTTGTCGTTTCAAGCTGCTGCAATGCGGCTTATCCCTGCTGCAGGGCAACACCATACCCAAGTCCTTGGCCAGAAATATTCTGCGGGAACGCATCTATTCGAATGCCTTGGATTATTTTTGTGGTCCGCCCACGTGTCCCAATCAGAGTCGTGAACAATTGCTGGAGGATATTTTGATATTGCTGAAGTTCTGGCAAACGATGCGCAGCGAGAAGAAGCATTTGGTCACCTCGGAGGTGGGTGATTATGATATCACCAGCACCTCGGTCAGTTCCACACAGATGCTGGCGGTGCGCAACAATCCCGAGACGGCTTCCCTCATCAGCGGCGGTGCGGATTATGGACGCTCCATGAGCGCCACTGGCAACACTGGCGGCTGGTACAACACCATTCCCCACTCCACATCGACGCTGTCGAAGCGCTCGAATCGCTCCAAGCGTCTGCAATACCAAAAGGACTCCTACGACAAGGATTACATGAAGAAACGCAATTTGATACTGGAACTGCTTGCGGTTGAGCTGGAATTCCTCATCACTTGGTATAATCCCAACAGTCAGACCGATCTGATAGTGCCAGGTAAATAGCAATATCAAAATACAAATCAAAACCGAAATCAATTAGCTGAACAATTAAGAAAATTATCGATATACTTTTTATACCCGTTACTTAAAAAATAGGTGAAAGGGTATATTGTATTCGTTGTAATGTATGCAACAGGGAGAAGGAAGCATCTCCGACCCTATAAAGTATATATATTCTTGATCAGCATCAACAGCCGAGTCGATATAACCATGTCCGTCTGTCCGTCAGTGTCAGGGCCTAGATCTCAGGGATTATAAATGCTAGACCAACCAAATTTGGCACATAGACTTCTACAAACCCCACGCAGTTCAAGTTTGTTTCAAATTTTTGCCACGCCCCTTTCCGCCTCCGTAAATCGCGATAATCCAATATTCGCATAGTTTTCAAGATATCAGGATTTTTTTACTTATTAACGTTAAGTACTATTATTACCTATCGTTCTACTAAATCGTAACAAGATCGGACAAATAGAAAGGTGGTAATGGCTAATTAAAGTTTTAAAGCAATGTAAGTGCCCAAAATTATGCAATAACAAATATTTTAAGTTAACTTAAATAAGTAACGGGTATCCTATAGTCGGGAGCTCGACTATAGCCTTTCCCACTTGTTGAAAATTTTTAAAATTTAAAGTTTTTAAATTTTCAAATATACGATTTCGTTTCTTCTTTGTCTTTATATTCGTAAACGTTTTGCAACACTATAGTTATACTCATGTTCTTGGCGTTTAAATTATGTTTTTCTGTCCGCCTCTTCTGACAGTTGAGAGTTACCTTTATCAATTCCTCTTTGTGCAGCATTCGTAACCGTTTTATGTTTTATGTGTTTAATTTTAGTCGCATCATCTCCTATCATCTTTGACTATGCGTCTGTTTTCTTTTTCTGCCTTTTTTGAGGCTCATTTCTGAGTTCTACTTTCCTAGCTCTCTTTTCCTTTCTTTCATCATTGCCTTTTGTTTTGCTATTCGCCAACGTTTAACAGGCAAATACACATTTTACACTTAATACAATTTCTTGTATAACTTCGCTGTCTCTCTCGATAATCTTTTTTTTTATAAAACTAAAAACTAACTCCGTGATTTCCTCATCTCTTAACCTGTTATTTCTTTCACTTCCAGGCGAGGAACAGATCACGGAATGGCGCAACCGTCCGTACAAGCCGAACGTGTGGCGAGATTACGCCCGTCTCGCCTGGTGTTACAATCCGGCGCTGGCCGTCTTCCTGCCGCAACGGATCAAAAATGCGGAGATGATTGACGAGGAGGTGTCACGTTTGGTGTGCTCCGATCCCATAGCCGTGTGCCACATTCCCGAGGCATTGAAATATCTGTGCACCACCAAGAACTTGCTCCAGGAGAGTCCCGATTTGGTTTACATTCTCTCCTGGTCAGCGGTGACGCCCATTCAGGCGTTATCCTACTTTTCGCGGCAATATCCATCGCATCCATTAACCGCACAGTATGCGGTCAAGACATTGAGCTCATATCCGGCGGAATCCGTATTGCCGTACATTCCACAATTGGTTCAGGCTCTGCGACACGATACGATGGGCTATGTGGTGGAGTTTATAAAGAATATATCGAAGCGTTCACAGATTGTGGCCCATCAATTGATCTGGAATATGCAGACAAACATGTACATGGACGAGGATCAGCTGCATCGTGATCCCAATCTCTATGAGGCATTGGATCTGCTCTCACAGAATATCATTGCCTCCTTCTCCGGCGCTGCGAAACGTTTCTATGAGCGTGAATTTGATTTCTTTGGCAAAATCACAGCCGTCTCGGGCGAGATACGTTCCTTCCCCAAGGGCATCGAGCGTAAGAATGCCTGTCTCGCCGCCCTGAGTCGCATCAAAGTTCAATCCGGCTGCTATTTACCCTCCAATCCCGAGGCGATGGTCCTGGACATTGAGTATAGCAGCGGCACGCCCATGCAGAGCGCGGCCAAGGCGCCGTATTTGGCGCGCTTCCGCGTCTATCGCTGTGGCATCACCGAACTCGAGACGCGCGCCATGGAGGTGTCCAATAATCCTGTAAGTTTAACTCTTAACTCTTGACTCTTTGGTGTCGGCTTAAATTTAGTGTTGTAGTTTTAAGTTAGGAATCGATCTTTGAATTTACTATATGGGTAACTCTCCAATGTCGAATGCGACATTCGTACGCATTCAAAGTGAAATTAAACATATGGGCTAATCCTGAGTTGCGAACGTTACATTTGCTCGCAATTTTTCATGTTTAAACTGATACAGCTCACGTTCAGATTGGTGAATTTTAATGAAATTTTCTGGAAAATGCATTCCATTGGAAGTACTCCTTAACCTATTTTAAGATAAAAGCCTTAAAAAATGAGGCTTGCTGAAAGTTCCGTTGCGGTCGTTCCAAAGAATGGAAGTCGATTTAAGGTTTACGTGCATTTGCATATATATTAGCAAATTTTGCATAATAAACAAAAAATATCCGAATACAAAAAATTAAGTGGAATATATGACCATATCAATCCAGCATCAAAAATAAAGATAAGTAGTCCCGTTAATTAAAAATCTTTGTTTTTGTCTGTTGCGGACGTTACACCTTTTACACACATACATTTTTCTAAATTTTTAATATATATTTAATATCTTTTCGATACAGTTTTTATCTTAAATAAAAAAAAATGAAGTTAAGTTTAAGCTGAGCCAAGCGCTAAACACTCAGACCACCGTTTTGCCCACTTTTTTGGCCATTGAAAATAACCATTTTTTTACAAGAATTATAAAAATTAAGAGGAAAAAATATGAATTAATTGATTAGGCTCGAACATGAGCAAGCAAACCACCGTAAAACCTTTATGATTTTGTAATTTGAAGCCTGTAAATGTATTCTATGATTCCAAAGAACAACTATTATTAAAAAACATGCAGTTTTTTGACAACTTCAGGTTTTTGCCCTTGGTTTAAAAATGTTCGGATTAGCCCATATGACAAAACATTATTTTGTTGTGATAAAAGGTAAAACTTATAGGTCTTTATTAGCACTATTATTGGTGTGAGGGTTGATTTTGGACAAGATTTAGATTAAAGATAATTAAAAAAAAAAAAATCAAGGCATTCGCACGCGACTCAAACAGAAGTAGTTTTCTTGTGCGAGCAGCTCTAGCACTGATTTCGGCAAAACCTGAAGGTATATTTCAATGCGACCAATTTGAAAATGTAATGCATTGATTTATCTTAATAATGTTTTTTGTTTGATCTAAAAATATAAGGTAGTTCCTTTTTTTAAATTTTATTTGAATGACTTTCGTACGCGACATTTTTTTCCACAATATGTTTATATTGCTTCTGTCTCTTTTTTTTAAAAACAGCTTATAAAACTTGTTTTAAATTAAACATTTAATATATTTCTATGTATTAAAATGGTTTATGTTACAATCTTACTATCTTACTTAGTGTAATCGATAGAATACAAACGGTCCGTTTGGGCAAAAATATAGAAAAGTGAATTTATTCCAATGTAGAATCTATATGTTCATCCTATTGAGTTTCTTCTAGCGTATATTGCTTAAATCAATACCTTGAATACATTTTTGGAAGAACATTTCACAAGATATGGATTTTTGATAAATTTAACGTTTTTGGTCTCGGTTAACATTTCTGTGGAAATGCCCATATGTTATAATTATTACTTCAATTGTTTTTGGTTTAGATAGTTTTTCTTAATTTAAATATGCTTGCTCTCACTCTTTCTATCGATCAACCTGACTCACTCTAACACTATCGCCGTCTCTGTCTTATGCATGTTTTGACAGAACTCACAGGAGGATGCACACATGACACTGGGCGTTGAGTCCTGGCAGGCGGCGATCTTCAAAGTGGGCGACGATGTGCGTCAGGATATGCTCGCCCTGCAAGTGATCACAATATTTAAGAATATCTTCCAACAAGTTGGCCTCGATCTGTTTCTCTTCCCATATCGCGTGGTGGCCACAGCACCCGGAGTAAGTAAATCCCAAATATATATGTAAATGTTGAGTTAACTTTGTTTGTTAATCATGAATCCTCGTGTGAATTGTCAGTGTGGCGTCATTGAGTGTGTGCCCAATGCCAAGTCCAGGGATCAGTTGGGCAGACAGACAGATTCGGGCCTATCCGAGTACTTCCAGCATCAGTATGGCGATGAGAGCTCCAAGGAATTCCAGGCGGCCCGCGCCAATTTCGTCAAATCGATGGCCGCCTATTCCCTCATCGGTTATCTGCTGCAGATCAAGGATCGACATAACGGCAACATTATGATCGACAAGGATGGCCACATAATACACATAGGTAAGCCTTTCCCCATACACTACAATCTCACAAATCAGAAACGCTCTGATCTTTTGATTTGAAAAGTGTTTAGAACTTTTAAAGTGTACATCAAATTGATTTTCTTTTGTATTGTTTAAATTTTTTAAGCATTTATCTCACATTTGCTACATGCTTCAAAGCGTAGGTTGTAGATAAATACTATAATCGTTAGAAAGTGAAAAGTTACACCTTTCTAACGGTGTATTACACTCCAATTTCGGGTTAATATTGAGGAAGCTAAATCTAAAAATATTGGGATTTTTTACAGTTTTTTAATTAACAAGCTCAATTTGTAGAAAGCAATTTACTTTTGTTATGCAGTTTCAAAAAACATTTAATTCTGCGTCCTCTGCACGAATCTATTAGAGTCTACCTAAGTTGGGAGCAGCCGCTGCTCCCGGAGCCACTGCGTGCCCACCGCTGCTTTAGTTTATGAAAATCGAGCAATATTTAACTGAGCTATTTAGAAAAAAATAGTCATGGAAAAATACTCCGTTTTGTTAACTGCGCAACTTCAAATGGAATATGTGGAGATGGGAAAATGAGCAATTTTGTTTCAGAAAATATACTATAGCTTTGCTAATTATTGACCGATTCTAGAAAATAGACACACGTTTTACTTGTGAAAATGTGTTCTTTTTAAATAATAATACAAGTCTAAGGTGTTTCAAATAAAGTAGTGTTCAAAAACAGCACCAAAGTCAAAAAATGTAAAAAAAAAAACACAAACAAAATTATTGTACATAGAAAATACTCTAATAAAGGAATTGAAACCTGCTAAGTCAAGTATGGCACGTTTAAATACTGTTAAAAAAATGAAAATCAGTGAATATTTGACGAAGTTATGATCGTATTAGTGAGTGCAAGTGCGAAAAAACGGATTTTTTACCGTAATTAAGATGTATTGTGCATTATAAGTAATTTTCTTTTTCATTTATAGTTTTAATTTACAGCAGGTTAGAATAATTTTCCGAATTCTTTGAGAATTATAAGCAGGGACCGTAATCATTAAGAGTTATATTATAAAAATTACTTAGTAATGATTATTAAAAGATTTTCAAGGATTTTCTTCAATGATAATGAGTAATAAAACGCACTTTTGAAAAAGTTTGGGTAATCATTTGAATGATTTGTTTTTGTGTTTTATGGGTTCCTTTTAAAGGGATATGCAAAAATCTTACACAAAAGCCATGAATTTAAAGTGAGTTTTATTTTGAGCGAAAAAAATAAAAATCATAAATAATGATTATTTGTGAGTTTTATTTTTTCGCTCAAATTTAAACATTATCATAATTTTTTTGAATATGTATTCTAGTCATTGATATTTTGATGTGAAAAATTTCAAATATCATTATTTGCGGTTACTGATTATAAGTTTGATTTGAGGTTTTATGTATTATTTTTCTAAATGTAGAGCAGTGAAATTTAAATGAGTTTTATCTTTTAACATCTCAAATCGTCAAGAGTTTTAATTGTATAACACATTTTCTTTTGTTTAACAGATTTTGGCTTCATGTTTGAATCGTCGCCCGGCGGCAACATCGGCTTCGAGCCCGACATGAAGCTCACGGACGAAATGGTCATGATAATGGGCGGCAAAATGGAGGCGCCCGTTTTTAAATGGTTCTGTGAACTGTGCGTCCAGGCCTTTCTCGCCGTGCGGCCGTATCAGGATGCGATTGTGTCATTGGTATCGCTAATGCTCGACACGGGCCTGCCCTGTTTTCGGGGACAGACGATCAACTTGCTGAAGCAACGTTTTGTGGCAACCAAGAATAACAAAGAGGCAGCTGCTCATATGCTTGCGGTTATACGCAATTCGTATCAGAATTTCCGTACACGTACCTACGACATGATCCAGTACTATCAGAACCAAATACCCTACTAAATATATACAGTGCGTCAAAATGGGGTATATACAGTACAGAGACTGGGTTTCATTCTACGTTTATTATTTTGTTGTTTCTATTTTTTAGTCGGGTATTAATTAATTGTTAGCCAAATGCTGTATTATTAATAATCATCGTATTATTGTGTATTTATCTATATAGTATTTGGCAATTCTTACGCTTTATTATTTTTCTTTTTTAAATAATTCTCTAATTTATTGTTTCTGTTTTTTTTTTGTTTTTGAAATTACATAGGTGTTAGAAAACGTTTTCGAAGATTTTACGATACATACTAAATCAATTATAGGCGCAATATGTTGTACAATGTATTTGTTACCTACATATATACGTATACACGAAACATATTACTTAACATTACTTATATATATTATATTAACGATATACATATGATAATAACGGGCAAAAAAGAAATCCCCCAAAATAATTCCATATTTAAAACAAGCGAAATACCTACATAATTATTTATCTAATTGTAAACATAACCACTGTGTAATTATCCATATATATACAAACATGTATATTTCATTTTTTTCCTCTTGTTTCGAACAAACCAATGTTAAAATATACAAGATACTTTGCAATGTTTGTTGGGCAAAAAAAAGAACACCAAAAAAATTGATCTTTTAAATTTAAGCGCGCAAATTGGAAATCAGCTGTTACTGTTATTTACAGACCGCAATCAGCTGTTACTGTTATTTACAGACCGCACGCTTCGACAACAGTGGAAAAAACCAGTTTTGGTGCAAAAACGTGATTACTCCGCCGCTTAACAGCTTGACTCCACACTGTTGGCAACAGTGCGCATGTTAACTCGCTGTTAACGCAATTTTGTGTGGATGGCCAGTGTTGGGCAGCGCTAATTGTGAATGAAGAAGAAGCATCAGCAGACGGGCTGGTAGAAAGAATAGAAGCAGCAAAGAAGCTAAAAGTACGCCTACAATATCGAATAATTATCGTGCAATGTTCTTTTCATTATCATTCGTTTGCTTTGACACTTCATTCGTCGTTTAGTTGCTTCTCATACACGAACGAACGTGAACGTGGAACGCGCGGCGCATATTATTTTTCGTTTAGTGAAAGTGTAAGTAGTGTTGGCTCGCTGTGGTTGTTGTTGTTGCAGCAGCAGCGCAGCCCAAGCAGTAGCGACGTTTTGTGCACAATACACACACGGCCGCCATATTAAAATGGCAAAAAAAGGTAGTCGATAAAACGAAAAAAAAGCATACGCATAATACACAATACTCTCTTCCTTATTCTTGTCCGAAAGTGCCAAAAAATGTTGTACAACTACAGCAAATACACGAAACTACCAAAAAGCAACGTGTGTGTGAGCGAACAGCGAAAGTAATTAGAACGAAAACGAAGCAAACGCAAATGAAATGTACGAAAATGAAGCAAAACCCCCAATAGCAATAGCAGCGAGAAGTGTTGCGTGTGAAGAAGCAGCAGCGCATAGGTAGAGCGAATAAAGCGAATAGAAAAAAGCGATAAAGCAAAAAAAAAAAAAAGAAACTCAAACACCCAACAAAAAAAAGTGCCATTGAACCAAGAAAACTGTGCTAAAAAGTTAAGAAATTCTGTGCTAAAGTGCCGCAAACATATATCAAAAGAAAAAGGAAATATTTTATACAATTTCTGTTGTACAAACAGCGATTCTTTTTTTTTCACAACGACACAACGAATAAAAAAGTATATACGGAAGCAAGGTGTATAGCGAAAGACGAAACGAAACGAAAAAAGGCAACGGCAGCGGGTCGCGCTCTGCGTGTGCCTCTGTGTATGTGGGCTAGTGTGTGTGCATGTATGCATGTATATTTAACTCTATGTGTGTGTGTGTCGCTACGTGCAGCTGTGTGCGTGTGCGTGAGGCGGCGGCGGCGACAGCAGTAGCTAAAAGAAAGCAGTGAAGAAATACATATGTGAAAAAGGAAAGAAAGAAATGATAGCAGCAGCAGCGCAAAAACGAAAGAAAAGTTATACATACATACAAGTATGCAAGTATGTATATGATGCATATACATACAGTATGTATATAGTGTACGTAAATGAAAAGCAATTCTAGCCACAACAATTTTTCTTTAAGTTTATTTTTTTCTTTTTTTCTTGTGGTCAGTGAGAGAGCAGCGGACTGAGCAAAACATTCAAATTAATACGCACACACATTTTGTGCTAATGCAAGAGACGAAATTGCGTTACACAAGCGCCCCTTTAACCGCTGCCGCCGTCACAGTTTGTCTTTGCTGCCTGTGCCTCTCTTTCTGTGTCTATGTGTGAGTGTGTGTGTGAGAGTGTGGTGAGAACAAGTGCCTTAATCAGCGTGCGTGAGTGTGAGTTGGTCGTGCTTGTGCGGGTGTGTGTGTGTATGTGTATGTTCTATTTATTGAACTATATATTTATTATTATTAGTTAATAATATTTGAGTCGAATTGAATTAATTAATACAAATGTAATAAACATTGATTCGATTCTGCGTTGGCGCGCCGTTATGTTTCAGCATGTGTACGTCATTATTGCCCCCGTTGCACAGTGGTGCCAGATCAATAGTCAAATGTTTGTTGTTGTGGTTATTGGCAAATGAAATTGAACACTATATTTGTTAATTACAAATTGCACTTGAAAATTAACACGCATAACAAATGAAACAAAAAAAATGGAAATGACGTGAATCAGTTGCTTGCTTTTCCTCTATTTGTATTTATTGTGTTGTTTATCACAATAAGTTATCAACAAAGTTAACACCTTGCTTAAAATGACCTCAAAATTAAAAATTGTTTACATGTTGAAAAACACATATTCCTTTTGTTTTATTGTAAGTCAAAAGAAAGAAACCGAATAATTTCAATTTGAGATCAAGGTTATTTGTTTTTGGTTTATGAATTGTTTTTTTTTATTTTGAAAGTGTTTTCGGTGCAAATGCGTTTGCAACCAGTGTGCAAGGGGTTCTGCGCACACGCTGGTTAACTGGTCAAAGGAATTTCAATTAAATAAAATGAAATTTGTGCAAATTTGTCGCTGTCACGCCGTCAACGTTGCAAAGTGCACTAGTCATTGAACACACACACATACACACATTGATAGACAGACCAGACAGACAGACACGAACATGCATGCACGCCAGAGTTCTGTGCACGTGTGTGCATGAGTAAGACACAAGTGCGAGAGGGAGGACCCCCCCCCCCCCCCATCTGCCTGGCAACGGCGTCGCTCTGAAAATATTTTTTTTTCCTATATTTTTTTTTTTATTTAAAAATGTTTGCAAGCTTTTACTTGCTACAGCTGTTTCCATGCACGTTGCTTCAGTGTGCGTGAGTGTGTGTATGTGTGTGTGTGTGTAGGCTGGCAACACTTTTACGCCTGCGTTGTCCTTCGCCTGCGCGTGACATTCCGATACATTCTTTGTACACATTTGCACGCCGCAAACTTTTATCGATTATTCAACACAGCCAAAGCAGCAGAGCTTATGTATGTATTATGTGTCCGCTGTATGTGTGTGTGTTGGTTGGTGCTTGCTTGTGACTTTAGCTTTGTTTCCTTGCAAATCGATTGGAGCCCGTCGTTGTCAGTGTTGTAAAGCAGCACTAGTTGCGCCCATTGCAGCACTGACAGCACGGACAACGACTGTCAGGCTCGGCTCTCAACAGAGCAGCAGCCGAAGAGGCAGAAGTTGAATCAGAATTCAGCAGCCGAAAGGCGAATGTGAAATTTGAGCGTTCAGTCAACGCTGACGCCGCCTTGACGCTGGCGTCCTGTGCTCCGCGTGCGCTCTCTTCATTGCGTTAAACGTATTTTTTCACTTAAAAATCAGCAGCAGCACCCCAAGTAGATTATAACATAAGTTTTTTTTAGTTGTTGTTGTTGTTGTTAGTTTTCTTAATTCAATTGTGAATTTGTGCATTGTGAAATTTAACACATTATTGTTCATGTTCTGGTTCTTTAACTGCACAGTGGTTTGTTGTTGAGCGAGCAGGTCAGTTAGTAAGTTAGTCGGTCGGTCGGTCGGTTGCTTAGTCAGCTGCTGCTTACATAATTGCTGCATTTTATAAGTGTGTGTTGTAGGTGTGCGTGAACATATGTGTGTGTGTGTGTGTGTCACGTGCTCAGCTGAGACTGCACTGCTTCTTAAACTGCTTGATTGAGCTTTGATCTTTTTGCCGGTTAACAGTTAACATTAATGTGTGTGTGAGAGAGAGAGAGAGAGACAAAGAGAGTGGGTGAGAGAACGCACTTGATCAGCTGTTTTTGCTGATTGTAATTATATTTCAGGAATACCTCTACCAAATATGAAAGCAATGAAAAACAATAGACCAATATATATGTATTTTTTGTTGTTGTGCGCCCCCGCGCTTATCAATTAGAATTCAAGTTGATATCTGCTGATAGAAGGCACTCAGCTTTGTGTTCGGTTGTTGTTGCTGTTGTTGTGTTCTTCTTCTTCTTCTTATTGTTGATTTTGTTGTTCCCTGAGCGTTAAGATTTAAATTTAAAACTCCGTCACACGAAATAACCTTACACACTCGATAAGATTATAAGTAGGAGCACAACCAAAACCAAAAACAAAACCCAACCCAACTCATTCCTTGACTTCTTGCTTTGTTTCAACTAACAAAAATGTACAAAGATATGAACAAGTGTTCATATTTGTACATATTATTAATGTATGTACATTTGTTTTTCCATAGCTCTGGTTTTATTTAACTTTGTTGTTAGTAAACTTGCAGTAAAAAACAAAAAAACAAAAATAAAAACAAAAACTGACAGTTTTGAAAGCAACCGCAAAGTTTTGCTATACAACTAGATATTTCTCGAATTTCTAATTTCAAAAAGTGCTTACGCTGTAAGTTATCGCTATATTTTTATGTTCATAATTTAAAAATCACATTCTTTTGTATTTCTCACTTTAAAATGAAAACTAATGTTGGACGTGTTCAGCAGCACATATCGATAACTTTGTTGCCAGTGGTCATTTAAGTTTGCATTAATCAATAACTTTGTAAATATCTAAAGAAAATTCTAAATTTTAAAAGACGGGAAAACAATGAATTGATAACTTTAAAAGTTTACAAAAATAATAATCTAAAAATGCCTAAACTGCACTTCAATATTAACTAACGATTAAACACAAATATAAGCGAAGTTTTAAAACTTTTAAGTTTGAATAATCGAAGCTAAAATGGCTTAAATATTATATTTAAGCGTACAGTTTATAATTCATATTTTTGGATGAGTCTTAGATGATTAATGTATGCTGGTATTGAATTAGATTTATTAAAACCACAGGAAAAATTAAAAAAATTTTGTATCTAAACTGTGTAAATCAAAGTAATACTTCAAATGAATCAAATTAAATTAAATTCAATAGATAGAGGCAATAATTACAATAAATCTATAATATTGATTTTCAAAATAATAACATCATAATAAGAAAATCAAGAAATCGTTGAGTAAGTTCCAATAATCGTATCTAAAGTAAAACGATAAATCGATTAAGTCTGAATCGATATGTCGCTAGCACTGTTTCCGATTTAATGACGGATCAATCGAGATGCCATTCACAGAATTCGCACAATTCATAGCTTGCTTTTTGGCGCTATTGCGTGGGCCAAAACAGTTGGGAGGTAGGATGGACGCACCGTGGTGCAGATGTTTAAGATCTGCATCGTCAAACAGAAGATGCTCATTATTTGGGTAAATGGGACGCAAAACGTTTTTCGTTTCGCGCGTGTGTCAATAAATAAAGCGACTAAAAATACGTGCGAAGCAGCCAAAGAAGAAGCAGAAGAACAACGGCAACAAAAAACCGAACCAAAGAACAATTTGAAAATATGACGCGCGCGCGGGGGCGTTATCCCAGCTCCCTCTCCGCTCCCCCACTCCCCACAGTCAGGTTACCGAAATACAGAAGAGGTATAAAAGAATGCCGCAAGTGGCGACAAAATGTGCCACACACACACACACGCACACATACATAACGCAAAGAGCATGGGAGAGAGAGAGAGTGAGTGCGCATGGGAAGCAGCATAAGGAAGAAGTCGGTGGTTTCTATGTGTGTGTGTGTGTGTTTGTGTATTTGTTTCGTTTTAAATTCAATTAAGCAACTAACTGTCAAATTGAATGACTATCGAATTCGCTCCCTGACTCACTCTCTTACTTCCATCACTCTGCCTCTCTTCAATCTGTTTCTCTTTTGCTGTTTGCTGCCAAAATGTTTGCCATGACGCTTTTAACCTTGATGGATTTGCTGTACGTTTCTGTTTCCTTCGCATTTTAAAAGTGCAAAAGAGCGAGGGCGTAAGTATGACATGCAAGAGCGAGAGATTGCTAGATTGCGTCTATGTGTGTGTGCGTGTTTCGTGTAAATGCCATAGCATACTTTTTGGAGATTTTAGCCCCTCTTTTTCTCATCAGCCTTCCTCCACATCCTGCTGTCCGCTTGAAATTTATCAAAGCGTTGTTGCTGTATTTTTATTTTCCTTTTTTTTTTTCCTGTCGCCTTGGTTGCGCATTGATTTTATTTTGGCGCCTGGGTTGCCACGGCTGCCAAAAATTGATCTAATAATCAATACAAGAATCGAAAGGGGTGCGAGAAAAACAAATATTTTTAATTGCTGTGCTTCAAGTAATTTTCAGCTATTTAATTGTGTATTAGATTTTGTGTATTTAAGATTTTACGTCAGAAATGTATTTAATAATTAATACAGCATTACATAAACTTGTAATCGATTAAAACACTTAAAAATGTAACGAATATAGTTAGGGTGACCATGTTTTATATTGTATTAAATTGCAAGCTATACTGGCCGCTTAATCAAAAAATTAATATTGACTTTTATTGAGGGAACCGTATTTGTTTGCTCAATCGATAAATAGCTATCGATAGCACTGAAATCTCATTGAGCAAATTTACTTTTATACGCTGGCGGCGATTGTAATCCCTTTTGGAAAATGAGCTCATGATGGCGACAGCGCTGCGATGACACTATTGTTGACACACCAATACACACACACACACACAGACATGCAAAAAGAGAGAGAGAGAGAGGAAGAAACAACCCAACACACACACACAAACACACGCTCAAATGCTGCGACATTTACGTTGTTTTGTGGGTCAAACGGCTGCCGCATTACAACAACAACAACACGAAGAAGAAGTATAAGAAGGGCAACAACAAGAAGAAGAAAAACAACAAAAACAACAGGGCCGCCACAGTCGACGACCATCGTCATTATTCTTGGCCAACTGACAGTTTGAGAGTTGCCCCCATCTCCCGCACCCCTTTCATTCTCTCTCCCATTTATTTGCAATTTCTTTTTTTGTTTTATGTATTTTTGATAAAATATATTGCATGCTGTGCTGTGTTGTATGTGTGTGTGTGTGTGTATGTGTGTGTGTGTGTATGTGTGTGACAGCAGCAGCAGTTTGCGTGGTCGCTAGTCATAAATTTTGGTAACTGCCCTCGCTTCCCCTCCCCCCCACATACACACACACACACACTCTCTCTCTCTCTTTTGCTTGTGGTCTCCCCTCTGTCTCTCTTTTCTCTCGGTGTGTGTGTTTTATGGGACTGCTCTAGTTAATTTCAAATGGTGTCATTGTCAGGCAAAGCATTCAATCGCACTCTATTATGGATTTACATTTGACTGAAACCATCGATGTCGATGTCGATGGCAATTGCTGATTTTTTTTTTTTAATTCGTCATCGATGTTTTCTACAGATTTGAAAAAAAATTTTAGGTTTAGCTTTTTTTTAATAGAAATAGAATTATACCCGTTACTTAAAAAATAAGTAAAAGGGTATATTGTATTCGTTGTAAAGTATGTAACAGGAAGAAGGAAGCATCTCCGACCCTATAAAGTATATAAATTCTTGGTCAGTATTGACAGCCGAGTCGATATAGCCATATCCATCTTTCCGTCCGTGTGAGGGCCTAGATATCAGAGACTATAAAGGGCGCTTCAGACGAGCACTTTTTGTCAAAAAGCTGTCCGTGTCATGTAACCACACAAAATTTCAAAGCGTCGGTGAAAAACCGACGCTCACCGATCGAAATATAACACCTTCTATTCCATCGGTGAGCGATAGTGAGCGACACGGACACGAAAAAATCTCTTTTTGACAAAAAGTGTCGGTGAAAAAGTTCTCGTCTGAAGCGCCCTTAAAAGCTAGAGCAACCAAATTTAGCACACAGACTTCTATAAATCCCATGCAGATCAGGTTTGTATCAAATTTTTGCCACGCTCCTTTCCGGCTCCGTAAACCGCGAAAAGCCACCACACAGTTTTCAAGATATTAGGATTTTTTTTTTACCAATTAACGTTAACTACTATTATTAGCTATCATTCTATTAAATCGTAACAAGTTCGGACAAATAGAAAAGTGGTAATGGCTGATTAAAGTTTTAAAGCAATGTATGTGCCTTAAAGCATGCAATAAAAAATATTTAAAATTTATTTAAATAAGTAACGGGTATTCCTTAGTCGGGAGCTCGACTATAGCCTTTCCCCACTTGTTTTTTTTTTATGATTAATTATCAATATGAGTAATCCAAAATTGGATGTAAAAGCATCAACAACCTAAAATATTAGTTGACTATAGTAATGTAAATCAAAACTGTGAAGACCTTTTTCAAATTTTCATAAAATGTTATTTAAATTTTATTAATCTCGTTAAAATTGTTTGCTCTAAGATATCGATTTCAAAGTCTCCCCATGTCTCTTTTGAAAGTTACAACATTTTGAATCTCAATCTTTTCCATTTAATCAACTCTTGTTATAATTAACTGTTCTTTGTTCGAACAATGTACAACGATAAACAAAGTTCAGTAAGTTGTCGATTTTTTCTTGAAAATCGATTTAATTAATTCGATTGATGGCCAAAAAAATGATCGGATTAAAGAACAGTCGAACTTCCCTAAATCGAATCACCATTATCCAAAGAAAAGCTTCGAGTTATAGAGTTCTTTTTCGAAAGTTTATTAATTTTACTGCCACTCAGTTAGCTCGAGTTAGAGAGAAATTCGAGTTATAAAAGTTCGAGCTATGGCAGTTCAACTGTAGTTGAAAATCGCTTCTTCGAAAATCGAGTTCGGTGTGTTTTTACAACACTACTTAACTAATTGACTTTATTTAATTCTATAATTGAAAAGTGAAAAAAATCGATGCTTCAAGTTCAAAAGTACATCGATGAATCATGAATGGTTTTTAGCATTCTCTACTCTTTATTTCTACTTTCACGTCTCTCTGGCATTTTAATGCAGTTCTGTAGTAATTTTGCAATTAGATGTGCATTCACTGAATTACTGAATCAATCAATCGAATCGGATCGAAACGAAACGGAACGTTCAATCAGATTGTCAGTTTATCCTGAAAGTAAATTGAATCTTTGTGCACTTTCATTGCATACGCATAGGCGTCAGGAGATTGAGTGACAGAAAGAGAGAGTGAGAGGGGGGGGGGGGGGTCAACTGAGACGTTGACGTTGGCTAAAGACTTGCCGGCGTCAGCTGTCAACGCGGCGTCCATTTCAAATGGGGTCAATCATTGGCGGCTACGAGTATATTATTCAGGACAGCCACGCCCCAAAATGCAATGTGTGAAGTGGTGACCCCCAGAGCAGTGAGAGTTTCTGTCTGTGTCTGTGTGTGTGTGTGTGAAAGTAATTGCTAGCAATTTATTTATGTGACAGCAGACAACTACAACGAGGACTAACAGGACTGCCCTCGCGCATTACAAATGGCAATCGTAGAAATGCCGCTACATTCAGTTCCCCCCCTCCCTCTGTCCACTCATTTCACTTGCTTGCTTCTTTTTTGCTTTTCACATTTTGCAAGTAAAGTTGAAGCGCTGCCAATAAGAAGAAACAATCAAAGCAAAACAGCAACAACAACAAGGGATGCGGTCCAACTGCAGTGCTCGCTCTCGCTCGCTCTCTCTCTCAGTCTGTGTGTGTCTGTGTTTGCGTGTGTTGTGCAATTTGCAGAGAGCAACAACAATATGGCGACGACGCGTGGCGAAGTTGAAGAAGACGTAAAGAGAAGAAGAAGAACAAGAGCTGCAATTTGTATGTGTCAAATAAATGCAAAGCAATAACAAAGACAACGACAACAACAACAACAACAATAACAGCAGCATCAGCATAGTGCCATTAGTGTGCGGGGGCGTGAAAGAGACAGAGCGAGTAATAGAATTGCCGCGAATATAAAAAACACGTGATTTGCCATTGCTTTAGTTTATATCTATATGTATCTATAAGTTGTATAAATATAAGTATACGTATAAATTGCATTTATTTAAATTGTTTTTTGTAGCTGATCTGCGTTTTTGGCAGAACTGTTGATTGAATAAAATCTATGTATGTATAATTTTTTTTACAAATTTTTTTTTCTATTGCTTGTTTACAGCCGTTTAACAGTTACAAATTTGATCATATTGACGAGTGTTGTGTCTGTGTGTGTTACCAACAACAATTAACTGTGTGGCCAACCGGCTCTTCCCCCAGCAACAACAACAACAGCAACATTAACAGCAGCAATTATCATTATCCAGCAGCGGAAGCAGCAGACGCAGAAGCGGCAGCAAAAAGTGGCAAAGCAACAATAAAATAAAAATAAAAACAAAAACAAAAAAATCGAAGCAAAACAGAAATCAAAACAAATCACAATCAATAACAAGAACAACAACAGCGGCAAGAACAACAATCATAAAAAACCACAATAATAATAATAATATTAATAATAAAAATAAATATAAAAAATAAAAAGTAATAAAAGCAGCTGTGAAAACGACGCGTCTGTGTCTTGTGTGTTGTTTTACATTTTTTTTTTAAATCAATACAAACAAAACATTAATAATAATAATAATAATAATCATAAAAACAACAACAACAACAATAGCAACAATTTATAAATTGCGACACGCGCGCTTTCAATTGTCGTTGTTGTCTGTGTGAGTGTGTGTGTGTTTTTTTTTGCATCTTCTGGGACAAAGGACAAGTTTATTAAAAGGCTTGCCTGCCAAAAAATATTTAAAACAAAAGCCCAAAATTGACAATTATTGTTAACGCGTGTGTGTGTGAGCGAGCGAGAACGAGTACGAGTGCGAGTGCGAGCGAGGGAGCAACAGCAACGTTGTCACCATGAGCGGTCGTCCGAGAACTTCCTCCTTCGCCGAGGGCAACAAACAGTCACCAAGTATGGTGCTGGGCGGCGTCAAAACATGCAGTAAGTACACAAATCACTTAAAAGATACACCCTGTAAGATCTATCAATTACAATTCCATAGAACTATATAAATCACATTAAAGATACACCCTGTAAGATCTATGAATTATAATCCCATAAAACTGTATAAATCACTTAAAAGATACATCCTATAAGATCTACCAATTACAATTCCATAAAACTATATAAATCACATAAAAGATACACCCTATAAGATATATCAATTATAATCTCATAGAACTATATAAGTCACTTAAAAGATACACCCTGTAAGATCTATGAATTGAGAAATCCCACAGAACTGTATAAATCACTTAGAAGATACACCCTGTAAGATCTATCAATTACAATTCCGTAAAACTATAAATCACATAAAAGATACACCCTGTAAGATCTATCAATTAAAATCCCATAAAACTGAACAAATCACATTAAAGATACACCCTATAAGATCTACCAATTACAATTCCATAAAACTATATAAATCACATAAAAGATACACCCTATAAGATCTATCAATTATAATCCTATAGAACTATATAAATCACATAAAAGATACACCCTATAAGATATATTTATTACAATTCCATAGAACTATATAAATCACATAAAAGATACATCTATTCAAAATCAAGTCTTGTTAAATCTATCAATTGAATTTTCTTATCATATTTATCTTAAAATATGATAATAGATACATCTCAGATAGTTCCACATTTATCTTAACCATCAAATATGACTAAAGATAGATCTCAGTTTATTTCCAATAGATTCGATTATGCGTCTCGCATTTCATAAAATCTATCGGTTGCATTGACCCTAAAACTTCCAATTTATAGCTAGTAATTTTGTATAAATCTAGAATTATTTATTAAAAATAAGATTTATTTGTCTATATAAATAAGCGGTGGGCACGCAGTGGCTCCGGGAGCAATGGCTGCTCCAAACTTAGGTAGACTCTAATAGGTTTGCTATTGTTGATCTTGTTGTAGTTCTTTCGTGCCCACCGCTGATATAAATAATTAATTATTTGTCAAAGACCTTTTACTAAAACTTTAGATTTCATTCAAGAGATACTATTTCTCTATACTATCAATAATATCTTTAAAATTCTTATAATATAGATACCCATCATTTATTTTTAGGCTTTATCAATTATATTGATTACTGTCAATTGTATTATTTTCCCAATTTCTGACAAAGTTACAATGTAAAAGGATTATATTGAAAATAATTGATCTAACAATCTTATAAAGTTTTCCCAAATTCTATGCTCCACATTTTCAACATTGCGATAAGCAATTTCCTGATAAGTCTAAGCTTAGCTTAAGTCTAAAGTCAAGGGTTGTCTCCATAATTTTCAAAATAAATATAATCAATAGTTAGGCTGTAAAGCTAGTCTTTAGGCGCCATATAGTAGATAGAATGAGAGAGAGAGGGGTAGGGGATGGGGAGAGGAGGGGAAGAGTAAGATAAGACTAGGAAAGTCTAAATGAAATGAATACACTCAGATCAGCTGATAGATACTCTCACAAATACATTTTATAGTTAGCGTGTGTGAGAAAGAGAGAGACAGAGAGAGTTTAACATTATCAGCAGCTTGCCGTTAATCGTTATCGTTGCTTATCAGCTATACAATCGAGAATTGCAACAACAGCTGATTGGGCCAACTGCACTTCAGCACCTGCAGAGCAACCTTTACCCCTTCCCACCGTTTTGTTTTGCGTGCTGCTTTTGAAACGCACCCATCCTCCTCCCCCTTCTCACCACAAGCACAATAATCCACCACACCGCCAGCTGCTCTGGCATCTGACTGACTCCTCTCTCTATTGCTCGCTCGCTCGCTCGCTCTATGTTTATTGAGCTTTCAACATGGCACCAAAAAGTGTGTAATAAGAGGAGCGGGCGAGAGAGCGAGAGAAGTCAACGGTTGGTTGTGAGAGAACCACGCGCTGATCCGATCTGCGTATTTTTATTTGTTTAGCTATTGTTGCTTTCCCCTTGTTTCGCTTTATTTTTTTTTTTGCGTTGTTGCATTTCTTTTGATACAAACAAACAAAGGCGAAAACCCTAATCGGCAGAACTAACTGTTTTTAAGTACAATCAATTTGTTTTCATAAAATATATGCATACATGATATGCGAGGGTTGCTTAAACAAATTAAAACATTAGGCAAAATATACTATGGCTGTTAATTTAAAATAAGTACATGTGTAATTTACACACAAATAATAAACATTTATTTAACAAAAAATTAAAGATTTTTAAAAGTCATATCAAAATATACTATAAAGATCAATTAAATCGATTAAGTTTAAACATATATAAATAAATAATACAACTACTAAATACGTATTATGCAATTTCTTGAACAACCCTCGCGTATCAGCTACTTCATATCAAATGCCATTTGTAAGTTAGCATTTATGAACGGTGTGCGCGGTTCGCATTTTTATCAACATCAGTGGGTCGTCGTTGACTAAGCAGCAAATCACCCCCACCCCCATTGCCCCACACAGACACACACACACACCTCTCTACGACTTCTTTACCCTGCAAGCTCTTGCTTGATCCACTTGCCAGCAGCTGTCAGAATATTCATTTGCTGCAACGCCAACGAGAAGTTCAATCGATTTCACACTCACACACATGCAAACTAAGCACAACGCTTACTCACCACAGTCTCTCTCTCTCTCTCTCACTCTCGCTCATTTCTCTTTGGCAGTTGCAAATTTGCTTTGCGTGTGGCACAGTGGTGCAATGCAGTGGCCGCGTTGCCGGTCACATTACTGAGCGACCGCGACCCCACTGTACACACGAAAGGTGATGGCGCGCACCGATTCCGACGCCGACGCTGACGTTGAGTGCCGCTGTTTTGTCTGTTGCTCACCAAAAACATTTATATTCCAACATATACACACACACACACACGCACACATACATACACAGGTATGAAGCTCGCTGCTCTCGCCGTCTCGGGCCGCCACCGCATGGCGAGTGTGACGCGCATGCCAGCACAGCGAATTCGCACACAGACACACAAGCTGACACACACACTCATGCGTACGTTTCACCTCGCACGACCTGCTTGCCGGGCCGGACGGAATCTCTCTCTCTCTCGTACTCGCTGTCGCTCTTTCTGCCCGTTGGTCGTGTTCTCTGCGCTCCGCTTAGTGAACGGGAGGATTGTCTGTGTCGACGTCTTCGACATCGATTCGTTACGTTTGCTGTGCTGCTCTGCTCTGCTCTGCTGCTGCTGCCGTTTAGTTAGTTATTCGCCGCTAGATTCGCCGCCAGTGCATACAGCAGTTGTATGACGAGTTGAGCTGTCGCTGCTCGCATTTTTTTTTTTATTTTCGCTCTGACTTTCAGTAGCACGAAATTCGTCGAAGTAACGCTGAGAACAACGCAGAAACGCGCGCGCGTTCCCAACTTCACTTTTTTCCACTGTTTGCATACTATAAACTTTTAAATTCTGTTTTTGTTTTTTTTTTTCTTGCTTATTGTTCAATTTGCTGTGGTGTGCGTGTATGTGTGTGTGTGTGTGTGTTTTAAAAAACAACAACATAATTGCACACGAAAAAAAATGTCAAGAAAATTTTGGCTGTGCAAAACGCAGCAAGCAGAACACAATATCGTATAATATTCTCTCAATCCTCTCATCATATTGCATTCTAATACATTCGTCTCGTTGTTCTCGGTCGTGTGTAACTAACCTCTCTTTACTCCCCATTCCCCTTCAAAAATACCCCAACGAGCGTGTTCGTGTGTGCGTGACGTTACACGACGACGGCGACGTCGATGCTGGCGTCAAAAGTTGGCAGTAGTTGGAAAAAATTACTGCTACCGCCTGCTGCCTCTGCCTCTGCCACCCCCCGCAAAGAAAGTTCTGTAAGTTACAACAAGAATAAAACAGCAACAAAGGCAAACGGCAACGGCACTCGAGTAAGAAGGTCAGCAGCGGCGGCTCTCAAGCTCTCTCTACTCTCCCAGCTGGTTACGCTCTCTCTCGCTGCTGCAGCCACAACAACATAAACGCAGCGCAGTGGCGGCACTGCATAGCGTATTTCTCTTCTTTCGCTTCTACTGTTGGTTGTTGAAGGCTACAAGCATGTTGTTCATCAACAGCGGCTCACTTCTTGAAGGTAACAAAATATACAATTAAATACAAAATCAACTTATAAAACAATGGCGAAAAATGCTGTAAAAACAATTACTTTTTAATTGTAGTAGACGCTATGCTATGAGTGTGAAAAAGAGCGACAACTTTAGCCCGTTACCTGTTGAAATTGTCTGGGTCTCTCTCTCTCTCTCTCTCTCTGTCCCTCTCTCTTTGAAAACATGTGTTTGAGTGTGCGTGTGTTTGTGTGTGTGTTTGCACTGCTTCGTCTCTCGCGCTATATCTTCAACCTGTCGCTCGCTGACTTTTGGCGATCGCCTGCGGGAGAGAGGAGGGTCTGTGTGGGAAGAGGAAGGGGAAGGAACTAAATTCAATTAATAATAATTATGAATATTGAATATGTATATGAGTATTTATGTGTGCATGTGCGTGTGTGTGTGTGAGCAGGTGAGCGTCTTAATTCAATTTGCACGCTGCTACCGATGACGTTAAGCTGCGAGTAAAAAGGAGGTGGCAAGCAGTGTTGGGAGGCACAGTGGGTCGATATCTATTATATACTGGTATTTAAACTTTTCCGACATTTATTAAAAAATAATTATTTTTCTACTTTTAGAAAAAAAATGTGTGAATAAATTCAAGTAAACTTTGTTGTCAAAAACTTTAAAGTAAATTGATTGTCACTTAATATACCAAAAGTCAATAAAACTATTATATTGACGTACTTAATGATTACATTTGTATCACCTGATCATGTAACGTAATTTTAAAACTCATGAAATTACTTGAACTATATTGCATCTATTCATACTTGTATGCTATCGATATCGACCTCGCATTCTCCATATACACAAATATGTATGTATTTATATCTTTTTCTCACACACAACCAAACAGAAATCCAAAACAGAAACTGAATACACAGGTACAATAATAATAATTACAATAATAGCACATCCCCGATTTTTCTGGGATTCCCCAACGATCAATTAAATGAAGTCGTTTATAGATACAAAGTCGTTGCTTGAAACATGAGTAAGATTTTGAAATATGAGTTGATAATTTGTTTATTGTACTGTCGAGCTTTTTGTAACTTTATTTATTGATTTGTAATTTAATAATTACTAATATACATTCTAATATGAGTTCTACAACTTGAAATTCAAGCCTTAGAACGTGTCGATATAGTAAAGTAATTTCTGCAGGGTCTTTTACTATATTCACTATATTGAAGCGGAATTTACACAGATAATTTTCGATTGTTTGCTATCTTGAGACAATGTCACTATAGTTACACATTATTGTATTTGCATATTTAAATTTTAATGCAAGTTACCCCAAACTTTACGCTCTCACTCTCTTCTGTTCTGTCACGTCCTGAAAGTTTAGTGCAATTTGTGAAAATCAAATTAAATTAACTTAGAAATATGCTTTTAGATACATTAACACATGCACACATACGTGTTTGTTGCATGTGTGTGTCTGTGTGCATTTAATGCACATGTGCTTTATGCTCATCATCAGCTTTTTGCACACAGTGCGCAAAAATACTTCAAACTGCCAGTTGCTCTTTCTCACTCGCTCTTTCTGGCTGGAGCGCAGTCAGTCTCTCTCTGTCTGTCCTCGCTCTGCTTCGTTTGATCGTGCGTTGCTGCGATGCTTCTGCTGTTGCTGCGTCATCGCACGTCGCTGTTGGCGTCGCTGCCGCTGCCGATGTCGACGTCAGCGTCTTTTGGCGTAAACAAGATAATGACCCACATAGACAGACGGGGGCGCATACCGTGTGTTAAAGCAAGCGGCGCATTGCAATGCGAGCGAGATGGATGCAAGAATATTGTTGTTGTTGCTGTTGTTCTTGCTATTTGTCTTCTCTTTTTTGTTGTTGTCTTTTCATAAATATTTATATTATATTTTTATTTATGTATTTATTTTCTGCTGCTCTCGTTGTTTTTGCAAAACGGTAACCCCTCAAAATGAAAAAAAAAAGAAAGAAAAAATGAATTAAATTGCGTCCGTCCATCGTCTACTCCAATTGTGATTTTTATATTTTTATTTTCTCTTTTCTTTTTTTTTTTTCTGTCTTGCTCTGGCTGCTTGCCAAATTGCTGCCCTAATTTATGAATTTTATTAGTGTAATTTATGAAAATTCACAAAATGTTGATGCAAATGTGAATATCCTCCGATCTATGTGCAACGACAGTGCAAAAGTTCAGCTGTTTCAAAGACCCCTTAGACCTTTAAGTTCCCAGGGTATGGCCATCCAATTGTCCCAAAAATCCGTTCGATATTTTAGTAAACAATAGGAGAAAAATTAAATGATCACAAAAAACCGATGGAATGTTTTTAACTGCGCTTTAAATGCTCTTCAATAAATATGCTAAAAATGATTATTATTTAATCTTAGAACTTATTTAATATTACTGGATTTATTTTGTATCCAACCTTATTTTAACTAACTTTTTCATACTTATTTGAGTGATTTGTTCACTGACTTTTTGAATAAAAATATGGGTATTTCCAAGATCGACATTTACACGTTTTTAAATTAAAAAAAAAAAAAAATTACAAAAGGTAAAATTTTCAAAAATATTTTCTCACGTGTTTAATACATTTTATTAACACTATTTTTATTATAAAAGACAAGCTTTAAAAACTTGCCTTTTTCGAATTTGTTATGGAAAACAATGCATCGCGAACGCGACAAAAAATGGAAGTCGTTTTTGACTACATCTTGACAAATGCGAAAGTTTCTTAAACGATAATAAAATAAAGTAGTTTTCCATTTTAGAAATAATTTCGATATGTTACCATCATTTTATTTATTTTACAAGTTTTATTAGTAATTTGTAACGCGACATCGCGAACGTGACAGGATTTCCACCTAGTTTTTCCAAGAAGTTGTTCATCAAATTTTATTCGATATATCGAAAACATTGTGAAACTTGTTTTAAATTAAAAATTCAATATATTTCTATGTATTAAAATGGTTTATGTTACAATCATACTGTCCTTCTTAGTGTAATCGTTTGAATACAAATCAATTTCAGTAAATTTTCAAAAAAATGTGCAAAAATATAAGAAAAGTTTATAATTATTCCAATGTAGAATCTTTATGTTCGTCCTATTGAATTTCTTCTAGCGTGTATTGCTTAAATAAATAACTTGAATACATTTTTAGAAGAAAATTTTTCAAGATGTGAGCTTTTGATAAATTTTACGTTTTTGGGCAAGTTGGACTCTTTTCTGGAAGTGCCCATTTCGGGCAAATAAGCTCGATACAGTTCTCCAATTTAACGTGTATGCCTAAATTTTCTATCATTGTCAATTCTGTCAATTGTTTTTTTTTTTTTTTTTAAACTGTATATCGATGTTTATGCAGTAAGCTAAATTTTGCTTGTCTAAATTTTTCTTTGAATTAAATTAATTATTTCTGTCGTAATTTTCGTCGTCCACTATTGAAAGAAAAAGTAAATCCCCCTTAGCTTAACAGTTAATTTTTTTTTCTGGGGACGTTGGGCAAAATTCGAATTAACATTCGATTTCGGAACATTGAAGTACTCAAAAAAACTGATGCAAGCAATTGAAATAAGAGAAAAACGTGAATTAATAAAAACATCAAAACGGCAACCAATCGAGCTGTGAAGGTGAAAGGTGCCTCCCGTGAGGATGGCACCACCAAATTCGCCACAACAAGCTCAAGCAAGCAGGTGACGCCCCTTCACCCGCCCCCGCTTGTTACGAGCCAGCACAATAGTTCCGTTCGCAACTTTGATAAGCATTTTGTGCAAAATATATCGGGTTAGTAGTATATATATGGATTAATCCAGCTGACCATAGAACTTTACCTATAATAATACAAATAGCTTAACATATATTGTAACTTTAAACTAATTTCATTTTTCTTTCTCTTTTTAGGTAAGTTGACAATCTATCGTCTATCGATAAATATCAGTTATCATTTATTATAAGTGCGGGTAAGCGAGCAAACTTTAAGTATTATACATCGACACTTTAAAGCTCTTTTATTGTTACTGTAAAGCTTAAAACAGTATATTGGATAAACAAGTATCGATACAACAAATTACATTTGTATTTAAAATCGATAGAAAGTTACTGCACGTCTTTGATCTATGGCGATCGTGCTTGTTCAAAAAAAGCTCTTTAAAAGCTCTGGATCAAAAAGTTCTACTATGAACAACAACTGATATCTTTCATCTTTATTTATCGATTTTGTGAAATTATTATTAGAGATTGTAAATAATTTCATAAAAATTACTTTTTAGAAGTTAAATGTTAAGAAAATTTTTATTTACAATTTCATAGTTTTTATTTTAATGAAAATAAAGTTAAATTTTATCTATTGATCAAAACAAATATATTTTTTTTTTTTACTTATTTTTATTTATAAAAATTATAATCATAACAGGTCCTGTATCTTTATCTTTAGCTGCGCAAATATCGGCGCATTAGGTTCTATTAAATTTTAATATTCATCGATTGCATTTAGTACAGTTGCGGTCAAAAAAATAGTAGTGCGTGCAATGTAATTACATAAATTGAAAATTAAAGGACTTTCAATTTATCCAAATTTTTTATTTATTTTTTTAAGGTACGTTATTATATTGTAAATCCATCTGAGGAATCAAAGATAGTGAAAATTTATTATTTTTTGACTTTGCAATTTTTTTCTTGTAATAGTCTGAAAAATGGGCGGTCAAAATAATAGTAGTGATGAACATATTACAATATTTTAATGATGAAATCAAGCTTAAATTAATTTTTATGTTATTTAAAAGGTTAGATATGTGAAAAGCACTTAATAATAAAAAAATTTTATACTTTTTTGTGAAGACTTTATTTTGAATTACCGCCTTACAACGACAGATCATGGAGTCCACCTGGCTTTGACATCGTTCTGGATGTATTAAGCTCCAGGGGCTCCTAGTGATCTACTAAAGATGAATATTATATTTTATTTGATGTTTCGCAATATCCCTCTTGATATCGGACCACAAATTTTCAATCGGGCTCAGATCGGGGGACCGTGGGAACCACTCCAATACATTAACTTTTTTTTATGCGAACCATTCTTTCACAGATTTGCTGGTATGCTTTGGGTCTATGTCCTGTTGGAACCACCAAATTATCGGCATATCATCTGAAAAATACGGTAGCCTACATGTCCTGAAGATTTTTCACATGTTCGTGCCTATCCATTATGGTTTTGATCCCATACATGGGTTCGACCCCGTAAAGTGGAAATGCGCCCAGATCATTATTCTCGAACCACCATGTTTGACGGTCCTGCAGGTGAATCTGGGTTGATATTCGGATATTTATGGATACCTTATATGTTATCGAGATCCTCGACCACCAAATAAAATAATTTTGGACACATCCAACCATTAGAAGATTCCTTATTTCTCAAGGGCCAATTCAAGTGTTCCTTAGCAAACCGAAAGCACATTTGGCAGGTATTTTTTTTCAATAACGGAATTTTTTCCGGACTTCTTTCTGCCAGATTATTATTTCGCAAACATCCAAGAATGTTTTCCACCTTTTGGTTCGTACATAAGTTCTTTTTTATAAGTGCTGCAGGAACAAAAGGGTCGCGTTTCAAATACCTCATTACTTTTGTCACTAGACTTTTTGACATGGATCGAGTTCTTCCTCGTTTATCTTATTTTGGAGAGTACTTAATGGCGTTTCTGATTATGGTTGGCAATCATCTAATCAAATTGTCCACTTCCTTAAACGTTATCCTTTTAGGAATCAATTTTTAAATACGAGCACGCCTATCAAGAGTGCAATACTTGCCACGCCCCATTGTAACAACTCTAAGCAAAAAATTGTTTATAAAATTTATAGTAAATTATCAAATTACATAAATAAATATGAAATCAAGTGCCTTTCCTGCTTAATATCTTTTTTTTCCCACTTTTAATGCATTCACTACTATTATTTTGACCGCCCATTTTTTAGACTATTACAAGATAAAAATTGCTAAGTCGAAAAATAATAAATTTTCACTATCTTTGATTTCTCAGATTGATTAACAACATAATAAGGTATCTTAAAAAAATTGAATAAAAAATTTGGATAAATTAAAAGTCTTTAAATTTTAAGTTTTTGTAAGTTCATGGCAAGCACTACTATTTTTTTGACCGCAGCTGTACATACGAAAAATGTTGCAGGCAAATAAAAATGCCTTGAAAAATCAAAGTAAAAATCACTGTCAATGCATTTTTCGTCGCATACTTTTAGGCGTTGCACGAAATTCGACAGATAACAAGCTTCGTTTTTTTTTTTGGTTTGCCTAATGCACGTGTCCTTTTTGTTGTTATTTTTGTTTTACTTTGTTACAGTTTTTTTGGTGTTGCTTTAGTTGCAAGATTCGTCAAGAGCCACGCTTCGAGTGTGTTGTTACCTAATTATAATTTCCACGGCGGCGTCGACGTCATCTAATCGAATGCTACACAAGTTACCGCAAGTCACGCTCACACAACACACACATACACGTGCAAATAAACATGCAAAGCGCTGCCCCCCACTCCTAGCAAGAATTTCTAGCATGCTCTCGCTGCTTTGACTCTCTCACTTTTTTCTTTGCTCTCTCTTCTGTGCTGGCGCTCTCTCCCGCTCTCTTTTTGTGGCGCTCTTGCGGCTTGTGTGCTATGCGTTGGTTGTGGATCAACTTGCGGTTCTGTACAACGTTCAATGCTCCAGGGCAAAAACAACAACAACAGCAGCAACAGCTAAAGACACGCACACACACGCACATGAGAGCGTCGTTGGCGTCGCTGCCATCGTCGTAGCTGCGTCTGACTTGAAGCGGCAAAATGTTTAGTTCAATCGTGTTGAATCTACCGAACAGGCGTATACGTACTTTCGTCGTCGTCGTCGTCTCGTCTCGTCGTGTGTCTTCGTTTCGTTTTTCGTAGTCAGTCTTTTTGTCGTTTTCGATTTCGTCTTTGCACATTTCGTTTCGTTACGTCTGCACACACACTTACCTACACAGAGACATACACACACACACACACACCGCCCGCCCGCCCCCCAACACTCCGTTTGCCCAGCGGTCTCAAACGGAGCGCGTTAATCGTAAAAATACATGCATAAAAAAAAGCAAAAAGCAAACGAAACAGTGAGAAAATGAAATGAAATAATTAAAGTGAAACAACAAACGTTTTTTTCCCACTTTTTTTTTTGGTGTTAAATAAAATACAAGTTATTTACTCTACTTTATTGTTGTTGTGGTAATTATTATTAATTGCGTAGTGCAGTGTAATTGAATAAATATTAAAAAAAAACACAAATCTAATTTAATTTTAATTTTATTAAATTCCATATTATTTTGCTTTAATTTGATTGTTGTTATTATTGTTGTCGTTTGTTAAAAATTTATAAATACATCAGAGAAAACTAGAGAGAGAAATCAAATGTTAAAAGAAGAAGAAAAATTTATATTTTATGTTAATTGAAATGTTTGGCTGCTCATCAAAATACTCGATAAACATAATGTTTGATCGATTAATTGGTATTTGATTGGCAATTGTTGCCGGAAAGTTCTCGAAAGCTTTGGCGCGTGCAGACGAAAGGGGCCCGTCAGTAAGTCAGTAAATGAATGAGAAACCGATTTTTAATCGATTAATTTGATTTGGCTGAATAAATTAACATCGATTGTAATAAATATGCTAGCTTGTTAATAAGTTAATTGCTAAAAATAGACAATTTTCGTATCGACATATTAATAAGCGAATTGTATCGATAATCAAATACGAAATTATATCGATATAGTAAGCCGCCGATAATTTACTTTTAGCGTTTGAGTTGAGCGCGTTAATGTCTTAAATTAAATGCAAACTTGACAGTCGAAAATTCTAGAAAGCTTAGTTTACTCAAAAAGATTAACGGTAATAGAATCGACAGATTGTCGATACATTTTGTAATCGATACCAAAAAAAATTTCGCTGAATGAAACTGAGGGGCTTGTGAACAGCCAACAGAGCTTTAGTGAGTTAGTCAGTCAGTCAGAGAGACAGTCAATGGACCAGCCTCTTTAAACTCTCCCCACTTCAAGCAGCTCTTCCCCCTCTCTGCTGCCCCAACCATAACCGCATTCAACACAAAATTCATCAATGGAAAAGTTTGCAATATTGCTATCTCGCTCGCACGCCACGCAACAAGTGAGCAAAAAATAAAGAAAAGAAGAAGAAAAAACGCCAGCGTCGGCGTCGCAGCAGCAGCAGCAGCAGAGCGCGTCTTCAAACCAGTTTTGTTTCACATTGTTGTTGCTGTTGTCGTTTTACTTGTGCCTGTTGTTGTAGTTGTAATTGTTGTTGCTGCTGCGCCTGCGCGCTAATTGGGTGGCTTTTGCTAGCGCATGCTTCCCCACTCTCCCCATCTATCTCTCACTCTCTCTTGCTCGCTCTGCAGTAGCTGTTTGCTGATCTCTGTGGCGTCGCTTTTGCGTTTGTTTATGTGCAAAAGAAAAAAAGAGAAGTTCTTTTTAGTCTGCCAGTGTGCTGTGCAGTGTTTGGCGGGGGAGGGGAGGGGAAGAGGCGCGTGCAAGTACGTGCATGCAATTTCATATTGGCGACAATGTTGAAATACACACACACACACATACTTGCACACACACGGACAAGCAAAGCGCATGCCTTGGGCCAAAAGTGAATTATTCATGTTGTTGCCGCTGCTGCTGCTACTTTTGTTGTTGTTGTTGTTGCTGTCGCGTTGCCAGTGGAAAATTCCCAAAAAAAATTCGCATGAACTGGGGCCCCATCGTGTGTTGCCGGCGTTGTCGCTGCTCCCTCTGCTCCCCTTGCTCCCGCAGCAGCTGCCAGGCACAAAGCAGAAGTCAAGTCAGTCAACATTGTTGTTGTTGCTGCTGCTTTTGCTCGCTCTTTCGCTTCAGTTTATTTTTTCTTGTTTTTTTTTTTATTTTTTTATAAAAATAGCACAGACGAAGAAATGTTTGCTTACAACAACAACAACAACAACAGCAACAATATGAAGAAAAAGAAGCATTTCGTCTGCACCTCATTTTCATGTCTTGTTGTTGCTGCTGGTTTTTTTTGTTGTTTTATTAGATATGCTGCTTTTGAAACAGCAACAAATTTTGCATAAAGCTTGCAAAAATTTCTCTCTCACGCTCTCTTTCGCGTTCACTCGGCGCTCTCTTTGGACGCGCACCCACGCGCAAAATGTGTCAATGGTTCAAGGCAGCGCTCTCGATCAAAAGCTTGCCGAAAAAACCAACGAAAGCTTTTCAGTTGAGCTTTTTTTCTGCTTTGTGCTACGTCTGCATTAGCTCTCTCTCTCTCTCTCTCACTCTCGCTGAGGTGCAAAATGCATTGCGCTCTTTGGCAGATGTTTGTTTATTACGCTCTTGTTTCATTTCTCACGCGTTCCGCAAATATGCAGCTTGTGTTTTGCCCTTTTTTGTGCTCTTTTATTTTTTTGCTGCGTTTTATAAATATTTTTGCGTATGTGTAACGCGTGTGCGTATGTTTGTGTGTGTGTGTGTGTGTGTGTGAGTTGTATTTATGGCATAATGACGCTAATGATGACGCCCATAAGCGTTCGAATTTCAAGTTGTTTGCGATTTCTCACGCCCATTTTTGGAGCCTGCACTTTGTACAGCCAGAAAACCAGAAACATTTCCAGCACCCAACAACAACAAAGCGATCAATAGCATAATAAAGCAACAACAACAACAACAACAAGTGCAATACACGCGTCGCTTTGACGTCGACAAATGTAAAAAATATATACATATGTATAAAAAAAGGGGAATTTCTGTTTCTACCCCTTTTTTTTGTAATCTTTTTATTCAACGACATTTTCCGGCGTAATTCTCGTTCAATTTAAATTTTTGTAATTCCGATTTGCAATTATAATAATAAAAAAAACGGCACATATTCCGCACACAAGGGAATGCCGAAAAAATAACGAAACGAGTGTTTCATTTCAAGCGTTCCGCTGCAAAAGGCACATGTGCAATACGTGATTCAAAAAAGAAAAATAAAAAACCTTTAAAATACAATTGAATTATGCATTATATAAAGTATGCAATTCCCAACGTGAAAATACCCTGTAATCATGCAGCAATATGGTATTCTAGACAGACAGATGGCCATAAGTCTACACTTGTGAGTAGGGATGGCACGATTAATCATATGATACACAATAATCGATTATTTTGCTTCCATTGGCGATTTAATTGTATCGTAAAATTTCAGGGAAACACACATGGAGATTTTATTCCAAAAAAATAGTAGCAAAAATATATTTTAAAATTCTGCATCAAAATATTTTTTGTGAAAAATCGAGGAAAAAGGTTGAAAAAGGAAACTTTTTCATAAATTTGATATTTTCGAAGGGTACTTAATGGGTTAAAGAAAGTTTTGTGTCATTCAAACGGAATTTAAATGACCTTTCCATTGATGAAAATATGTTAACGATAACGGCTCAAATAAGCCTTAAATGTCAAAATTTGACCTGCATACTTTAAGCTGTGAGCCACTGTATTTATATTTTTTGGGCATTTTATTATTGTTCTTAATTTTTTTTGCTATACAATGGCATTGCATTACACAATATTTTAAAAAACTATAACAAAAATTAATCATTTGATTAATCGATTATTTTTATTTTTCCTCGTTTAATTGCAATTAATAATCGAGTAGATTAAATTAATCATATGATTCAATAATCGATTAAAAATTTTTTTTTGCCATCCCTACTTGTGAGTAATTGTGAGAAATTGAGTTAATTTACAGGGTAGTTGCTAGTCTAGCTTGCAAGTTTTGTTTTGTTTTGGTTTTTTTTTCGTTCATGTTCATGGAAAAGTTCATGTTAACTTTACAAGGTAGTTTAGCAGCATAATATCTTTTGACTACGATCAAGAAATCGATCACATTCCAAAGTGTCGAACATGATAAAATGCGAGGCAAAAAAACAAAGAGTGTGTTGAATATATTCAAGTATTTGTTTCTTATGTTTCAATTTCAAATTGACAACTGGTTTTATTTTTTTTTTGATCAGATATGGGCATTGCAAGTTGCAACAACTGTAATTTGTTGCAATGTGTTGTAGGTGAATTCATGGGTGAAAATAATTAACTTTAGCTAGAAAACGGGTGGGAATGGAACGTTGTCGTCGTCGTCGTCGTTGTTGTTGTTGTTATTATTGTTGTTGCGGTATTTACGGAAATTTCTACGTTGTTTAATTAATGCAAGAATGTGGAAAATGTTATTGAACTTTAAGGAATCCGTGCACGGGGAGAAAGGCGTTTTTCCATTTTCCGCAACAAAGCGCCATAAATTTCGCTTTAAAGACAGCTCTATAAATACAAATTGTTTAACTATGTACAAACATATAATACAGATTTTAATGTCAATGTTTATTTTGTTTAACCTTTTGTGGTTTATTAAACACAAAACGATATTTTACGATATGCGATAAACGATATATAATTCGATATACGTATATGTGCATTTTGAGTGTCTTTTGGCTTTGGCTTTGACTGTTATTTTGCGGTTCTTTTGTTTTGTTTTTTTTTTCTAATTGTGAGGCCAGCAACTTTGGCCAAAACAGCAAAACCAGTTAAAAAAAAACGTCCCCTTTGGAACCACCCGAAACCCCCCTTATTATCCACAAGGCCGTCGAACGATTATTAACACAGGCGATGGCCGTCGGCGGTGCGAAACGTTTAGAAAGTTACAAAGCAATTCCAAGTTTTTTTTTTTTTTTTTTTTTTTTGATTTTGTGCGGCAACCCTCTTACCCCCCCCCCCCCCATTCCACCCCCTCGCACTTCAGAGCTCTTCTAGGCATCTCTGCACCTGTCAGCTACAGTTATGAATACGTTCGGGTTAATGGCTTTTTGCAAAAGACTAAAGAAATGAAAATCATTAACTTGGCTTAATAATTGCACTGATTTTTAGCCTTGGAATTTGCCGTTTGTGTTTCCCCGATTTATTTCGGTCCGGTTTATTGTGCTTTGTCCTCCTCTCCGAAGTCCAGCATCGATTAAAGTAAACAATTGAGACGAAAATAGACACGATGTATCCATTTTTATTACGCCTTCCGTCCACAATTATCGCCTTTCTTGGCTATTTTTAAAACGCAAATTTGTTCAGCCGTGTGCCCCCAGTGTTGACTAACGTGCAGAGAAGAGGAGAGGCGAGGCGAAGAAGGGGCTTGCATGATTAAAATTTTGTATCTGCGACGCGTGCAACACAATTTGTCACATGATTCAAATCAATTCCATTCAAACCAAGAAACTTTCCAGTCTGGAAACATTTGTGGAACATGAGGGGAAGCAAGCGGAGGAACATGCGAATTGGAACAACAAAAGATTTGCAAATGCATGTCTTTGTTAACATTGTCCCATGCCCAATTAGCGTTGCGGCCTATCGAAATTAGCACATCACTAATGGCGAGTGTCATTCCATGCTCTCTTGCTATCTCTTTCTTTAACGCGCCATCTCTTTTTGTCAAGTACAAATTAAATTAACACCATGATGAAACGACAGAGAACGAAACGAAACTACTTAAAATAACGCGTCAAGTTGTGTTCAAAGTGAAATGCATGGAATTGGAACAAGAATTATTTAAATAATATTTATAATAATAATAATTGACGTCAGCACTTAACGTTGTCTATAGGATCTATTGATTAGCACACTTTTTAAAAGGATCTTTACTTTAAATTTTCCACTGTTTGTTGCGTTTCAATTCTATTGTGTTCCCTTTGCCAATTAGCACTTTGTTATTTATATGTCAAAAATCAATATATACAATATATAATACAATGTATTTTCCGGCTTGCTTAAACTTTGGAGCTGAGAGAATCTTTGCATTACAAACAACACAAATCAAGTTTAAATTGTATATTTTCCCATTTGCCTTAACAATTAGCAGCTGCCAGCTGCTCTATCCCTCTTCCTCCGTGTCTCTGTCTCTCTCTTTTTCTCTTAATATATGCGTCTCACGTGCACACAGTTTCATGATAACACAAAAAGTCATCAACATCATCATCATCATCATCATCATCCACCCACAAAGCACATTACGTGCCTATCGATAGGCAGTGAGTAAGGGAAGGGGGAGGGGTTGAGAGGCGCTCAGTTTGTGCAGTATTGGAAAGTACTTGATTGAGTGTTGTGCAAGTGCAATGCAGTTACACTTGAGAAAGTGGGTCTAGTTATCTTATCTAGTTACATACACAAATCTGACTCTGGGTCAATGGAATGTAATCGATAACTTAAAAAAAATGAAATGTGTATGTCAATTTACAATTTGTGGATATTATCTGTTTTGGGCACAAAGCACGTATGACATGTCAGTGTTGCCAAATGCCTTTTTATCGCTGTTACAGTTGTGGAACGTAATTTTTTAAAAATCAGTTTGTAATGGAAGATAAAAAGCCAGTGCAGTTAAATGCCTTGTGGAAACTTTCAGATAATTTTGAAAGTTAAATTCATGTGGAACTTGACATGGCAGTGTTGACAAATGCCTGATGAGTATTGTGGATGGTAACTGCAAGTTGTGGATTGTCATCTATTTAGGCTTTGAATGTGGAACTTGGTGTTATGCATTTGTAGATGACAAGTTTCAGCTGTGCATCTCGGATTTACATTCCACTTTGGCTGCCATGTCTTTTTCTCTTGATAGAACGAACGCATTTCACATGACAAAAGTAACATTAAATTTTCATCGTGATCTTATCAAAAAATACACTTACAAATATTTACAGCTAGCAGCAAAGCAGCGAAATGAAGCAAGAGTCGTCGTAATCATAAGCTGCCTCTCCGCCCTCTCCTCTTCACTCCTCTCTCAGCTGTCTCACTCCCCCGTCGTGCCACTTGTCGTCGTTGTCATAATGTCTTCTTATCAGCAAACAAACTGCACTCTCAGCTTGCCTATGGCTTCACATGACTCTCTTACTATCTCTCACTCCCTTGCACGCGCTTACTATGTATGTGTGCGCGTATTATTGACCTTTGTAACGAAATTGGCGCCGAGACACAAAAGCAAAGAAAACATTTTATAGAAACTTTAACTTCAAAGTCGCAGTCGACGTCGCAGTCAACGTTGCCGGTTGACGCAAATGCAGCTACGCATTGCGTCATTTGACTGACATACTATAAGAGAGCCAAAGAGGGTGACGAAATATGTGTGTGTGTGGTGAGTGTGAAGAGCGAGCAAGTGAGAGCGACGTTTTGGTTTTTATAAGAGAGCATCGGTATTTTGTATTGTTTTAGTTGTTGTTTTTTTTCTTTTTCTTACATTAGTTTCGTTTTTTGGGGCGCACATGATGACGCATGGTTCAGTCATTCACGCCGTCAGTCCAAGGAGAGTGGGAGCGAGCGAGACAGAGCGAATGGGCAGTAAGACTGGCTGGCGGGTCAGAGTAGGCCCGGCAAACTATAAATATACGCATATTTTGTGGTGGAACACTGAACGGTGGGTAATGTGTGGTGTGTGTGGGGTGTGTGGGGTGTGTGGTTGTGGGGAGATGTGTGGGTTGGGTTGGGGTGGTTTTACTCAGAAATTATTATTATGCGCTGCGTAAAAGGAAAATCAATTTTCGCTTTTTAATAGAAAGATTTAATAAATTAAATGCTTTGTCTATCTCACTCTTACTCTGGCTCTCTTTGACTTTTTTTTTTGCCGTTCTCTTTTGCTTGTGGAGATCGTCTCAATGCCGCACGCGACATCTACAAGTTGTTGGTATGAGTGTAAACACCTACAAACATACATACAAACAATCATACTTGTGCGTCTGCAACTATTTATGTGTGTGTAGAGTTTGTGTATGAGTGTGTTTATGTGTGTGTGCCTTCAAATTGGCTGATGCAATTAATAACTCAGCTTGCAAATTCATCAACGCGATTTCAACGAACGCCGCGAGAAAGGCCACAAAAAGAAAAAACAAAAACAAACAAAAAGCACACAACATAAATTGTAGAATAAAGAGTGAAGGGAAGGGGGAAGGGAAGGGGGGTATTTCTGTGTCACAGTTTAGTCAGCATCCACAGCAAGCCACAGATCAGGTTCAGAAATTCGGCTTAAAATGAATCAGCCAGCAATTTTTGGTATGCGAAGACAGACCAAAGAGACTGTGAGGCAGCACGATGAATGGACTAACAGTACCTGTTGATGGGTATTCCCCTGATTAAAGTACCGAAAATACATAAATACATTTATTGATTACAAGAAATTGTAATGTCATCAGCTATCGATAACAATTATATGTATTAGCACGTTTGCATAGTTATCGATAACAATCTGTTGTACTAATAGAAAATTCATGTCTGCACACTTATCGAGAATTTAAAAAAGTTTCGATGGAAAATTTGACAGTTATTTTTATCGATCAATAAAAATAACTCATCGACTAATGTAATAATTAGAAAGCATTTTTATAAACTCAATCAACAATAAATTTTTTGTAACTTGTGTTGCGAAATGAAATGGAAACGAAACATTGTCAACAATTTGCCCACTTGTGATTTTGACCATCTAATTCGCTTGACATTAATGGGTTAAGACGGTTAAATGGCAAATCATTCGAAAACAACGACAACAATACAAATTGAAAAAATAACTTGACTAACGAATGCACTTGGAATGACAATTGTTGAACTATTTGAACTAGTTTTTCAATTGGATGCTTGACAACTCTTTGTGACGGGCTCTTTAAGTTGGCGCGTGTGTGTGTGTGTGTGTGTGGGAAAAGGAGGGAAAAGAGTGTGTAAAGAAAGAAGAAAAAAAACATTTTTGCATTATGTAAATTTATTGTTTTCTTTAGGTCGAGAGAGAGAGAGAGTGGAAGATGAAAAGAGAGAGACTGTTGTCTCGCCTGTCTCTGACTCTGTCATTCCCGAGTGGCGCTTTTCACAAATCTTCACTACTACAATATATTGTCAAGTCTGATAATCATTATCTCTGCTCCTACTCCTTCTCCTTGTCTTTGTTGTTGTTATTTACAGAGCGTCGCTGTTTTTGTTTACGGATTTTGTTTTTGTCAATCATGCAAAACAATTATGACATGACAATAATTATAATAATAACAACAACATAATTATCATCATCATCTTCATGTGTTGCACATTTCCTTGCTCAACTTGTAGAAAGTATGAAATATCGTTGCGGTTAAATATTTATTTTAATTTTTACTTTTTTAACATAAAAATAAATATTGATAAATTTTAATAAAATTAAAAAACATGATTTTAAATTAGTTTTTCAATGTATTTTTTTAAAAGTATATGTGTATCGATATAATATTTATATCGGAGCTAAAAACTAAAACTAAAATTGTATTTTTTCATTTTTTTAATCTAAATTTAAAATAAATATCAATACCCATTTCTAGTAGGCTATGTAATGTCAAGTTGTTGTTGTTGCCTGCAACATAAGAAATTACTTAGACCCCACTTAATCGCTCCATTTTTTCTATATTTCCAACAATCATATGTACATATTATACAATAAAACAGTGGCTGTTGGATTATTTCCTATTATTTTTGTTGATTAATTAACGCGAATTTTGCATTTAGCGTTTTGCTTTTCACGTTTTTAGATAAGATTATGACGAACCTTGGGTATCGTTTATGATAATGCCTGTGGAACGATTGGAATTACGTGGGACAATCAATGCAACTTGCTTTGCCACCTGTTTCTGCTATTTATTTATTATCTATCAAAGAGACTTCATCGTAAATGTTGCTCATTAATTATTGACTTTATTTGATTTCATTTTAATTGCATTTTATCGTTAATTGAGGAACTTGGACAGCAATTTATCGATAACGACGAGTGCATTACATTTCACTTAAATTTCATGTTTTTTGCATTTCAAATCAATCAACTGCATTCACTTTCTGTTTAAGTAATGACCTTCAAAAAAAAAAAAAGGGAACTCTCTTGACTACAGTTAAAGTGTTCCATTGCCATTTCGTTTCATTTAGCAATTTTAAATATTTTCAATAGTAATATTTTGATAGTTCTTTGTATTCATGGCTAATTTTCATTGCCAAATCATTTTCATATTCAATTGCGTTGAATCTTGTTCCACTTCCATTCGTTCCATTTCAAAGATGCGCTTTGTTTTCTTTTGTAATATGCATAATGGTATTTTGTTTATTTCCAAGTTGTTTCATTTTTTCCGTTCCATTGCCATTTTGTTCCACGTTTTCAAGCTTTTCATTTGATTTGGAGGTTTTTCACAGTTATTTTATTTTTTTGGGGTTTTCCCACACTTGTTCCATTGCCATTTCGTTTCGCTTGCACACAAATTATCGCTGATGAGTTCGAAGTCAAAAGTCGCATTGTTTCTTTCTTAAATGTATTCATATCACGTTGTCATCAAATTGGGTTAAATAATTAGCATATAATTAAACTGTTAAACATGTGCTGTTGTCTCGCTCTAAATGCTGAAATAATACTTAATATAGCGACTAAATATACGTACTGAATATATGGCTCGTAATAATACTCTCAACTAAATATTATCGCATTTCGTCGAATGTTTAAGACGCAGTTTCCTCCAATGCGTCTGCCAAATGCTTTTGTTCTTCTTCTTTTCCATCAGCTTCTTTGTCTCGCTTTGTTGTTGTTGTTGTTGTTCATGATGCTCTTGTTGCTATTTAGAACATGACAATGATTATTCTATGTATTGTACTCAAGTACAGTCAAGTCATGGAAAATAAAGTCCACAAATCGCGTGCTTTGCATTTATTTTTCACTTCATTTTTTACTTTGGTCATATTTTTTTTTATTAGACCAACCTCAAAAGAGAAAAAAAACACCTTCATAATTCGTGGAAGCTCAAAGCTTGTTAATTATGTGTGGATCGTATATGGATGGTATTTAGTATGTAAAAAATACTAACATTACCATTCATATATAGCCATGTGGAATGTAGAATATTCTTTGCCTTTTTCGACGACGTCAGACAGCTCGACGGTCCGTCAATTTGTCAGTTTGTCCAACAGACATTTAAGCCAAACGGCAGCGCACGTCAAACGAAACAACGTCGACGGTGACGGTGACGGCGACGTTGACTGCGACTGCGACGTCGAGAGCAGTGTGGTGTCGTCTGTGGTGTTATGCATTGTTGTGGTCGTCGCTTTCCTTCCACTTCTTGTTCTTTTCTACCCCAATTGACTTTGTTCTTTATGTTTTTGCCTTTTTTGTTGTCCTATTATTGTCATCGTCTTATTGTCTTTATCGATTTGCGTGCCACACACACACACACGCACACACACAAACACATGTATATATTTGTCAACAGTTTGCATGCTTAAGAAACTAACGGCACCAGTTGTAGTTGTTGTTGTTGTAACCACGCCCCGAGTTGTTGTTCCCTAATACTCGTAATCTGTAGACTTTAGTCTACTCTATCTCTCTCTTTCCCTGTCTCCCTGTCTGTTTCTGTCTCTCTTCTTCTTCTCTTTCCCTATTCATTTCCAATTACTTAACAAAGAACCAATCCCCTATTTACCAAGTTATGCATGCATATATCCTCTATTTATCCATTTCCAAAAAGTATTTTAGCTTCTCATAAAACGTCTCAATGTTTCTTAGAAATTCACTGGATGTTTCTACTTAATCAATGGCATTTTCTTTAAGAATTTCTATACTAAAAGAATTCCTTGTCGTTCTTTCTAGTGATTATATGGTGATTTTTACTATTGTCTAGTTGAATTCCCTGTGAATAGTATTTCGGAACTGTAGTAAATGTTAAGACTGTATATTGTCAATGATTTCTTGAAATGTTTAGTGGTTCCTTTTCAATTTTATACAATACCCAATCATTTTATAGGTTGTTCTTTAGCTTTTCTTGACTATTTTAGCGCCCTTCTTTGTGGTTCTCAAAGTTCATAATGTATTTCAGCGTTGGGCACGCAGTGGCTCCGGGAGCAGCGACTGCTCCCAACTATTTTTCTGCCTAAGACTCGCTGTTGATGTTGTTATTGTTGTGCTCCCGAATTCAAATTTCGTGCCTAGCGCTGATGTATTCTTTATAACTTTACATATGTACATATACTGTGTACAAATACAATTTTTTTAAAATTTTTTTTTGAGCAAATCGTGTACCTCTTTAAAGCTTCAAAAGAATTCCTAATGCTTCTTTAGTTGAACTCCTTAGATTTTCAACTTGAAGATAATTAAATTTTCTCAAAATAGTGTAACTTTCAGGACTTTTTGCGTCCGGTTCCTGGGTGTCTATGATTCTGTTTAAGGCAATTCAAATGGTTTTTTTTTTTTTCAATTCCCGTCAGTTTTCCAATATCTTTAGTCAACCAAAGACAAATATCCATTCTACTCATTTTCTTCCATCCTGTCCCATTTGAACCATTTCCTTTTGTGATTGCAAACACTTATCGCTAGCTCCTTGCTTCACGTCCAATAGGATACTAGTTATGGCCGATAATTAACTGGTTAACACTGGATTGTCAGCCAGTCATTATCTTGGGGAAGGCTCAATTAGCTCAGCTGGTCAGCAGGTGCGTCCAGGTGAGCTTCAGTTTCATAAATGGCTCTGCATTCTGATCGCTCTATCAATGCGTAATTGCTTTTAAATGCCAAACGAACGCCCACCAAATACAATTATTGATAATTGACAGTTGTGTCTGTTGTGTTGTCGGTCATTAGACGATATAGACAACAACAACAACAAAAAAGAAAGGAAACTAATGATAACAGTTTATATTCGGTTTCATTGCCCATATTCCTTCCATTTTCCACCGCCTTAAGCTGCTTTTTGTCGAGTCTTTAGCAAATACTTCTCCCAAATCCCAAAAAAAAAAGATAGAAAATCTCTTGTTGTTTTACAAATGAAATGCAAATATTTTTTCTGTCTTCTTTACTTTCTTCTCTGCCTTTGCCCTGTATTTTGTTTGTTGACTTGGCTTTTACTTTTATTAGTGGTTGCTCTCATTTTCACCCGCCAGATGGCGCTGCAGTGAGTGTTGAGTGTTTTGTTAACGCTTTAATTTTGTTGCTTTTATTGAATTAGTAATTAATGAAAGAAATAAAAAAATTTTTTTTGCCTCGACACGAGGGGTGTTCAAAAAGTAATGAGACTTCAAAGTTGGTGGTGCAAAAAAAAGGTGTCGTCACGGCGGCCACGATTCCGGGTCTCCGGAGCGTCGGAAATGAAAAAAAAAACGGGGTTATAATCAGTATAGATGTAATTCTGGCCCGTAGCAAAATAAAAATTTTGCGATTTTTTTTGACAAAATGGCGGCCACTTGAAATTGAAAATCGAATTTGGACCCATTTTTTTGTAGTTTAGTGTAAAAAAAAAATAGTAAAAAAAATCGAAAAATTTTTATTTTGCTACGGGCCAGAATGGTGACAATTCTACGTCGATTAAACTTTGTTTCATCCAAATCGGTTCAGTAGAACTGGCGGAATCGTGGCCGCCAGCTCAAAAAACGTGGTTTCGAGATAAACGCGTTTAAAGTTTTGACTTCACATGCATTAACATTAACTTTGCTGGATAAAAATGGCCATATCTCCTTAAGTATTTCGAATTTCTAAAAATCCTTTTAGGGGCATATTCACAACTACCCAAGCTATAAATAAATGCAAAAAAAAAAAAATCGAAAAAAATTTTTTGCTGAAAGAGAATAGGGCCTTAAGGCAATTCAAATGGTTTTTTTTTTCAATTCCCGTCAGTTTTCCAATATCTTTAGTCAACCAAAGACAAATATCCATTCTACTCATTTTCTTCCATCCTGTCCCATTTGAACCATTTCCTTTTGTGATTGCAAACACTAATCGCTAGCTCCTTGTTCCACGTCCAATAGGATACTAGTCATGGCCGATAATTAACTGGTTAACACTGGATTGTCAGCCAGTCATTATCTTGGGGAAGGCTCAATTAGCTCAGCTGGTCAGCAGGTGCGTCCAGGTGAGCTTCAGTTTCATAAATGGCTCTGCATTCTGATCGTTCTATCAATGCGTAATTGCTTTTAAATGCCAAACGAACGCCCACCAAATACAATTATTGATAATTGACAGTTGTGTCTGTTGTGTTGTCGGTCATTAGACGATATAGACAACAACAACAACAAAAAAGAAAGGAAACTAATGATAACAGTTTATATTCGGTTTCATTGCCCATATTCCTTCCATTTTCCACCGCCTTAAGCTGCTTTTTGTCGAGTCTTTAGCAAATACTTCTCCCAAATCCCAAAAAAAAAAAAGGTAGAAAATCTTTTGTTGTTTTACAAATGAAATGCAAATATTTTTTCTGTCTTCTTTACTTTCTTCTCTGCCTTTGCCCTGTATTTTGATTGTTGACTTGGCTTTTACTTTTATTAGCGGTTGCTCTCATTTTCACCCGACAGATGGCGCTGCAGTGAGTGTTGAGTGTTTTGTTAACGCTTTAAAATTTCAACTATTTTCGTCTTGCTCCCAGATCAGAAAATTTGCCTTTTTTTTTTGTTTTGCTTTTGTTGATTATTTATAGTTGGATCCAAGATCATTGGGTTCACACATTTTTTGGTAGATCGCCAAGCGGCCTAGACCCAAAAAGAAAAAGAGAAGAAAAGTAGCAGAAGAATGCACGCTTTTGCCTAGATACCCTGTAAACAGAACTAAAGACAAGTTCTCTACTTATATCATAATATTTACTTGAATATTGAGCATATAAAGTTAGCTTTTAATGGCAATTATACTACTTATAGCAAAATTTTATGATGCAGCTTTAAAATACCCTTTAAAATCAAGTTGAAATGCAAAGGGTATGCACTTTAAATTGGAATCTAAAGACAGGGATTTCTTTTATGTATCTTTTAACTACTACATTTCTTATGTATACTATATATTATATCTTTTAAATATTCCTCCTTAATTAACATATCTTGTATTATATTTTACCATAAAAAAAACCTCTTTACGAGGTAACAGTCTAGTGACGAAAACATTTTCATGCCCCAAAATTTCTGATATCCAATTTTGTGACGAATAATATTAAGTTTTACACATAAATTATTTAAAACAAAATTTTTGCACTCGGCACATTGCGCTAAAATGTATCACTGTTTTGCGCACTGCCGAATGCAAAAATTTTGTTTAAAATAATTTATGTGTAAAACTTAATATTATTCGTCACAAAATTGGATATCAGAAATTTTGGGGCATGAAAATGTTTTCGTCACTAGACTGTTACCTCGTAAAGAGGTTTTTTTTATGGGATATCAGAAATTTTTGAATAAGACATAAGAAATTTTGAAATTGCGATATTTTTTGACAGTATAGCTTTGTCAACTTTGATTATTGTTTGTACAAGCTAAAACAATTTGGCTGGAAACACTGGTCCCCTTTACAAACACACATGCCCAGCGCAAAAGCTATCAGCACTTTTAAACTCTGGGTGCTATGACACTTTGCTGCTGCTGTCCTATTCCCACTCTAAGTAAAATGTATATATTCAGCTAACAGGTAATTTCCATTACGCTGCAAGCAGTGCCTAAGAGCCCTTCAAAATACCTTTTCAACGATATATAGATCGCATCTGTAGCTTCTATCGTTTGGATGCTATGGGGGTTTCAATTTTTGCGGTTTTTAGCGATTTCCCGCTAAACTAGCAATTTTTCGAAAAAGTCGTAGAGCAAACGTTTCTACATTTTTGAAAAGGAACAAGTCCTCATTCAAACATTTAAGCTTAATTAGCGATTTGATCCAAACAAACAAACTGGCTGCTATGACACTTTGTTGCTGCTGCCCTATTTCAATTCAAATTAAAACGTATATATTCAGTTAATAGGTTATATCTTCCAAACCTATCGGTAAAATTTTTTGTGTCATATATCAAAAAACGCGAAACTTTTCAAACTAAAACATATTGAAATTTAAAAAAAATCGTTAGCGGCGTTTTCTCAAAAACCGCTAAAATGTGGGGGACAATACCTTATTTCACCTGTAGAAATTTACCTGTGTACTTTAGAAAAAAAGTTAAAAGGTATGCATAACAGCCCTTCAATATACATTTTCAACGATATATAGATCGCATCTGTAGCTTTTATCGTTTGACTGCTATAAGGGTTTCAATTTTAGCGGTTTTTAGCGATTTCCCGCTAAACTAGCTATTTTTCGAAAAAGTCGTAGAACAAACGTTTGTTGATTTTTGAGCAGGAACAAGTCCTCATTCAAACTTTTCAGCTAAATCAACGATTTGATCCAAACAAACAAACAAACAAACAAACAAACAAACAAACAGACTGACTTTTCATCTCATTTTCGGAAGGCCCCTAAAAATTTCAAAAGTAATTATCTTTCGAACCAGTTGTCCGATTTCGATGATCGAGGTGTCATTCGACGCGTATTTTTAATGAGAATTGTAAAAAATTCAAAGAAAATTCAAAAAGGCTCCAACGGCCCCATTAGCTGCAATAATTTAAATTTTTCCCCTCCCACTTACACCTGTTTATCTCACGAACCAGGTGAGTTTCCAAAAGTCTTAGTATGCACATTTGTAAGTTAAGTTAATACCTTTCGATCGGTATATGACTCGACCTGATCGGACAGTCTTAGCAAATTTTCCATTCTTCCTGTGTATATATGCTAGTCGCCTTCGCACCCTTCGTGCTGCTTTCGTCACTAGCGCGAACTGCCGTCCGCAGT